>JAODAL010011697.1:0-98722 GCA_025379985.1 Phyllomedusa bahiana | reverse complement strand
AATCTGTAATCACTATTTTTAGGGGGAAAAACAAAAAGAAAAAATCCCACAAAAATTTTGAATTAAAAAGGATTGTTTGGTTAAAAAAAAAGGGGTAAGGTGGGGGGAAAAAAAAAAAAATGAAGGGAAAAAATATCTTTGGGCCCCCCATGTTATAACTACGGTGTCCCAGAACCCGTTCTTTTCCTTCGGGTTCTTGCCCAAAAAAAAGGGGAAAGTTGTGCTCGTAGTAATGAATGGAGGATTGTTTTCCCGGTGTAGGAAAGAGAAACGGGGAAGTGAATGAATGGATCTGGGGCCCCAAAAGTGCAGAGTAAGAGAGCGGAGGTAGCTCATTTTTTCCCCCCCTATGCCATTTAAGTATTTTTTTTGCTGACAACCCCTTTAGCAAATTTTTTTGGAAAAAGATTAAAAATGTTTGGTTTTAAGCTAAAAAAGGCCAAAAAAAACATTTTGTGAAGGTCTACAATGATTTTTTTAGAAAAGCTAATAGCAAAAGGGAGGGTTTAAAATTAATGTATTGATAATATAAAAAAAGCAGCCCCGGGGGGTTTATTTAGTGGTTTTACAGCATTTAGATGTGTAAAATTAAAATATACATGGAAAAACAGATATTGCCCCATTGACTTGAATGGAAATTGCACCATAGGTAAATGTGCATTTTTTTGACATGCAAGGGATTGTTCATGGTGTAGAAAAAGGCCCAAAATTTCCGGGTTTTAAACAATTATCAAGAAAAACGTGCTGGGAGGGGCGCAGATTATTTATTGGTGAAGAAATCACATTTGGAAGAAAAGACGTGGCAAAAACTGAGGTTGTTTCTTGCTCACCCAATAAATCCCTCCCTGTCTTGAGCCGGAGTTTGTGTTTTTACTTGGATGCTAAAAAGTAAAAAAATTTTTGGACCCAATGTAGCAGTCACTGGCTTAAAGCGGTTTCATTTTTAGTTCAAGGTGATTTGGAGCTGAAAAGTTTTGGTTAATCCTTTTGGATTGACCGAATATGGATTTAGAGAGGATTTGGGCGTTTTTAGAGGCTAAAGCCTCCCCAATTTTATAATGTTGGGAGGTTCGCGCAGTATTCCCCCAAAAATTTGGTGTCAATTCTTTTTTAGTGCCCCGGGAAAAAAAAAACAGTGTCAAGGAAAATCAGTGTGTTTTGAAAACAAGCGATTTTCCATTATGAAAAATGGGAAAGGGGGATTGCAATTGGACGTCAATTCTGAAGCGTTTTGGCTGAAAATTTGGAAAATTAGGTAAAAACAGAACCATGGGTGTCAGCTGCGTGTCAATGGATTAGAGAAAGTCCACTGCAGCCAAAAATTAAGAAACAGCAGCAGGGATGTCTACGGTGTGCTTTTGTTATTTTAAAAAATTTTTCCCTTTTACCCAATTTTTTTCCAACTTGGAAACTATTAAAATCACCCCATTCCAAAACTTAATATTCTTTTAAACTGATTTAAAACCTGCCCCTGACCTATTTTGTGCCCATTTTCTTTTTTTTCCCTTTCCCCTTCAAAAACCATAATTTATTTTTTCCATAAAGTACAGTATATGACTTTTTTTTGGGAAAGTGTTTTTTAATGGTGCCATTGCCCAAAACTTAAAATTTTTTGAGAACCCCTTCCCCCCCAAAAAAAAAAAAATATATTTTGGGGTGGAATGTGAAAAAATTAAAAATTGAAATTGAGCCATTTTGCTTTGTTTGATTTATGGAGTTTACTGGGGTTAATTGAAAATTATCTGTTTTGGAGGTTGGTTGATTAGTGATACTAAGTTAAAGAGTTTTGGCTTTGTTTAAGTACTTTTTTTTTTTTAAATGTACTTTTTTTTTTTTTTGGATGTAACAGTTTTGGTTTAATAAAAATTTGTGTTTCATTTTTTTTCCCAAATTTTTTTAAATAAATTTGTTGTTGGGATTTTTTTTCTTTGGTCTGTTTCGGGAAAATGTGAAAACCTTAAAGATGGCTTACAATTTGTGTAATTTTAAATTTTTTATTTGTAAAATGGCAAAAAAAAAAGGGGGGTTTCAAACTCATATTTTTTAATTGTAGGTTTTTTTAAAACTTTTTTTTGTATTGTTGTCCCCTTGATTTCTTTACCAACAGGGGTGTGTGATTTTACATTTTCTGTATTTTTAAATATGCAGAAGGTGTACATGTTTGGGGTTCTTAACTCTGTCTATGGCATGTAGTAAAAGAAAAGAAATGGAGTTAGAAAGCCCTCATAGGTTTACAGTTGCTTGGCAAATGCTTTAGGCCCCCGTGATTCGTACGGCGGAAAAGGAGGTTTGCGCACGTTTTTCATTTCAAACCCAAAAAACCCCAAAGGTTTAAACACGGACGGGAGCGTCCCCGTTTCCCCCCTTTAGAGAGGGGTTCCCCAAACTCCAGTTTCACACCCCACCAAAGGTCATGTTTTCAGATATCCCACAAATGCGGATATAATTAAGTCACTTGTGCACATTTTAATCACTTTTGATGTAAGAAAGCCATGACCTGTGGTGGGGGGAGGACTGGATTTTGGGGACCCCTTGTAGGGAAGTCTCAGTTACAAAAATAGCTTTTAGCCCATTGGTGGGTAGTTGTAAGCTTTCCCTGCAACAGTTGAAAAAATTGTTGCAAAATGTTTTAAAGGCTATATCTTGTATATTTTTTCAAATAAGGGATTTAAAAAAAGCTGTTAAGATGGAAGTGGTAAAAAAAAAAAAAAAAACCACAATCCCCCCGTCTAGGGTTTTTTTCTTCAAGTTCTTTAAAAAAAAGGGGCTTTCACGCTACAGCCAGGCTCGGGATTGGCCCCCAGAGGAGCGGGTAAAGCCTGGGGCTCGGGGAAAGGAAAGGCCCTGCGGCTGCTTTTTAAGGAGAAAGGCAAAAGCAAGGGAAAGGGTGTACTGAAGTAGTACGGGAGCTGTCAAAGGGACCTTAATTCCCACGGTGGGCCTAAAAAGGTACAGCGTCACATGCAAATTTCGGGCCCCAGGCAGGAGGAAAACAGAGAGGGAGAAAATCAGAGCAGGTTGGAAAGAGGTGATAAAAAAGGATTGTTTTTTTTTTTTTTTAAATTTGGGATATTTTTCTGGCTTTTTTCTGGTTTTTTTCCCACTTACAACAAAAGTGGACAAATTTAGCATCAAATAAAAAAATACAAAGATTGGTGTGTTTTCTGCTCCCTTTTTTAATTTTTAAGATGTTTTTAAATAGAAATGTTTACAAAAGAATGAATTCATTGTGTTTTTTCACCCATGTGTCCCATCATGTTTATTCTTTGTAGAACCAAAAAGGGGTATTTTGAGCATTTTTAATACATATTTTTGAGCCTAAAAAAGGGATGTAAAATCTGCTCTTCGCATCAAAGTATGCATTAAATAAAGGCCTTGTGAACAGCTCTCTACAAGTCTATCAGATTAAAAAGGCCACGGGTGCTGTGATAGGGTCATCATATAGTAGTAATGTTTCTTGTGATTTTAGGGATCGGTGGTTGAGCTATGAAATTAGCAGCCACAACTCGGTAAAGGATAAGAGTGAAATATATTGGCATCCTCTTTCCCCACTAACATCACAGTTACTTATTGGTTCTTTGTGAGACTTGACTTATCATAACTCGAAAGGCAGTGTTAGGAACAGCATTCATGCTATACAAGACTACTTATTTAATAGTAAAATAATGCGCCATGCTGTCGATGATTAGATACAAAAAAAATGATTAAAGCAAAAAACAGAGAAAAAAGCAAACAGTTGACACTTTGTGCTTAAATGTAGAATGCAATAAAAAAAAGTATGCATATCAAAAGTCAGGTTATTCAACATAAACTCAGCAAACTTTGTTTAAAAAATTGATGAAGTAAAAAAAAGCTAGTAAAGGAAATGGGTTTTTTTCTTAAGGCTATGTCTACACATTGCAGCGGACAAAAAAGGCACGAAAGCGGACGTTTGTTTTAGATGCAGGACCGTGCTTTTTGGTCAACTTTGTACTAAAATGTGGTTCACTTTATTGTTTGCACTTGCGCCTATACAAATGATTAGTATGGGATGATGGCTAGTTAAACTAAAAAGCGCCGCTTATTTTATACATGGGTTGATAATCGCCAGCGCAGGAAGTCCGTGCAGAGGAAAAGTCAGACTTTTGGAGTTACAGCTCGTCTTTTTATTTGTAGCTATGGGGCTGCACTGATATAATCGTATCTTTTGGCTGCTTTAAAATAAAAGGCGAAGTTACAATCGTACTTCTGTGCAGTGGAGGACACACGCCTAGGGGTAAAATCAACTACGGATTGAAAAACTTACATTTAATGCGGATTAGTTAGGTCCCTTGGTTATAATTTCTCATGTTAATTAGAGGCGGTTGTTTTGAATACCAGGTCTGCGCTGTAGTTGTTGATTTCAAATCGGTGGTCTGAAAAGTATTTTGTTAATTCTGTTCGAGCGGACCATGTTGGATCCAATCGCAGGTGATCGAGCTGATTTTGACCTGTTAATGTGTATGTCTAACTGGATCAGAATAGGAGTACATATACCTTAGTAATAAAAGTTTCTACGCAAAAATCAGAGGGGGGGGGGTCGTCTGGAATCTCTGGTAGGAAATCACTTCGGTATTTCAATTGGAAAGTCCTAACTTGCCATCATAGTATGAAAGGCGTAAACAGTGCGGTCTCCTCCTGACTTACTTAGGCATTAATGAAGAAAAGAGCTACTTACGGATATGGGTATAGACCTGACACTGGTGAACTTCTAGACTCCCTTTACATCAAATGAGAAAATCCATGTATAATTGTGAGCATACGAGATGTTTTTTTTTTTCATATATAGAACCAGACTAGGGATAGGCTTTTTGTTGTTTTTCTAAAAAAAAAGAATCCCTTTAAACTTCCCTTTAAGTTACTTGTAATAACGCTGCAGCCTTATAATGACCAATTGTTTCAACATAATTAAGGGGTTATTCCCATCTATGGCATATTAATAGAATACTATGATATATAAACGGTCTGATGCTGTTGGTTCAACTCTGTGACTGGCTTCCTATTCAAGATGCGTTATTTAAGAGTAACAAAGTAATGAACTGAACAGCCATCGCATGAGCATGCTTATCATTGTGGTGGCCATAAAACAAAGCAGGACAGGGGTTTAGCGACCTGATCTATTATTTAGCATATCCAGTAGTAATGTAATAAAAAATGTGATGGGAAAACTTTAGAGAATATACTCACTCGAACTACACTTAAAACTTAAATATAAAATGACATATAGGACTAGATCTACATTGGTGCAGGTTCTCCAAAGGCCATATAGTCACAAAGTTCTGTAGTTTTCTGGTAAGCCATGACATGTTAGTAATGTTTCTGAAGGGACTCAACTACTGTTGAGCCTTGGGTAGGGCCATTTCAGCTGGAGCTAAATTTTGCAGATGATCGTAAATCATCAGCCTTTATCCAGAAGGGAAAAGATGCCTCATTGAGCAGATACACTTCTTTTTCCCTCTCTGAAAAATTATAGTCAATCTCCAGCGATTGCCAACAAAATTTTTGGGTCGGTAAAAACTGCCCTGCCCATATTAACAAATAGGCGACATGTCTGATCTTAGCACGTCGGGGTCCGGGATTTAGGCGCAGTGCGGGGCTGGCCTAGCTTCGGCACCCGAGGTAGTGTACTCTAACATAACATGTAAAGTCCGGACGCATCGACAGTGTGTGGGGCGCAGTGCCGGGGATCCATAGGGGCTAGTGCGGGCTGCGCCTAAGATTCTGCCACGGGCGAGTCATAAATTGGGAAAAGTTTTCTCCCTTCGCCTCTCCGTGATGTGGGGCACAGTGCGGGGACATGGCCGCAGTGTCGAGGGACATGGGAGCTCAGTGGGAAATTCGCCTTACATGTATTCGATTCGAGACAGGCTGGAAATCAGCGAGGAAATCATTTAAAGTGTCCGTGCGGAGTATGAATCAAAAATGCCTTTATAAAGGGGAAAACCATTCAGAAAGAGCTCAAACTCAAAAATAAAAATACATGAAATAAATCACTTTCTAAAAATTAGAACGGCGCTATATCAAGACAATTAGGTATTGGAAATTGCCGGGAAATACAGTAATTCAAATTCTGAAAGCTATATTCTCATTGGTCGGCATAAAAACGGGCAATCAGATAGGAGCGACAGTAACATTAACGCTATGGAAGAAGTATTGACATTCAGGATAAAGGCGGGACAGTTAAAATTCAATAAAAATGCTGAAAAGAGCCTCGGCTTGGTGCGCTAGCGGGGGTTGGTTCTTGGCCCATAGAATACGGAGCGACAGGTGACCTTTTAGTCCAATGGAGAAGTTTGAACCAATCAAATATCAAAGGGGGAAGTTCAAAAACAGTAAATAATGTGAAAAGAGCTGACTTTGGTTGAACTAGCGTGGGCTTGCTTTCCCATGCCAATCAGAGCGCTGAACTACTTTCCATTGTGTTCTATGGAGAGATTGGCGTCAATGCAATTCCGTTCTCAGCGCGTGCGCACATGAGTATGATTTAAATAAAATCATTTTTATTAGTTGTAATATATTCTCTGAAAAAGAGCTCAAAACTTTATAAACGTAAATCCATTTAAATCCGACAACGCGTTTGTGCCGATGACCAGCGCTACATCAGGAATTGCAATTAGAGAGAATGCCGGGAAATACAATATTCAAATTGTTTAAGCTCTTCAGATTGGGCTGGTTTATGCGACCATTCAGCAGAATGGTGAGCGACAGTGGCCTCATCTCTACCCTATGGAGGAGAACTTGACCAATCAGAATAGGAGTGACTGGGACCCATTCTAATATGGAGAATTTATTGAAATATATTCAAGGCGGGACAGTTCTCAAAATCACAGGTATAAAAAGTCAGATAGAAGAGATGATTGGCTGAAGCGGGCGGGGGCTGTCAAGCTTAGCCATTCAGATGTCCGCGAGCTACTTTTCAATAGGTTCTATGAGGTAAAGAATTCAGGCCGAGTTGTGATTGGCTAATTGCTTAAAAAAAAGGCGGTTATTTGGACCTTTGGGAGAGCGAGCAACGTCCTATGGGTTTTCTAATGCATATCTGCAAATAAAATGTACATGGACGAAATCAAATGATAAGATCTCAGAAGTTGTACGAGTGTATATAAAATGATCAATAATATGGGGGTAAAGAAAGATAAAAAATATTATTCACTAAATCATTTGTATATTACTTTAATTTTGTTACACCAATACTAGTGATCTTGGTAACGAAAATAAAGGAATAAACAGGATCTTGTATTGATTTTACATTTTTTTTTTCTTTACCATATTATCTATTCATTTATATACACATCGGGACAATCTTATGTAGTCTTATGCATTTGATTTTCGGCGCCCATTGTACATGTTTTATTTCAGATTGCTTTAGAAAACCCACAATAGGAGCGTCGCTCCGCTCTCCCATTGGATCAAATCAAACGCACGACTTTTTAAATTAGCCAATACACAGAGCTTCTCTGAATTTCTTCTTTCCCCATAGATCTATGAGAAAGTAAGTCTGGCGCTCATGTGGTGTGTGTTTGGGGGCGGGGGGTTTGGCTAAGGTGGAACGATGCCACCCGCCACGCTTCCATAACCCAATCAGCTTTTTTGTTTTTACTGTATTTTGAAACTGTCAGCCTTTGATCTTGATTAGGTCAAAAAATTCTCGCTTAGCGAATATATGGGTTTGGGTCGCTCTATTCTGATTGAAATGGATTCTGAGTGCCGACCAATCAGATAGAGCTTAACCATTATTGAATTTATGTATTCCGGGCAATTTCTCTCTATTGCAATTACATTATGTAGCCGCGTCTCTGGGGCAAACGCGTTGTTAGGGATGTAAGCGATTTTGTTCAATTAGAAGGTTTAGCTCTTTTTCAGTAGAATATTTTAAATGATTAAAATGCTTTTTTTATTCTACACCATTGCGAACTGGGTGAGGAGGGGATTGCATTGGCCGATCTCGATAGACTACAATGGGAGAAGTGAATCGGCTCTGATTGGCTGGGATAAGCCAAGCCCACGTTGTCTAAGCCAATCAGTCTTATCAGCATTTTCAGTTTTTGTATGTCCCGGCCTTTGATTTTATGTTGGTTCAGAAAATTCTCTATAGGATATAATGGGTCATGTCGCGCTATTCTGTTGGCCGAGATAGCCAAGCACCAGTTGCTCAGCAATCAGATCTTTTCCGACATTTTTAATGTATTTTGAATGTCCCGCCTTGAGATTCTGATTGGTCAAGATTCTCTTATAGGTTTTATGGTTCTGTCGCTGCCTATTGCATTGGCGGTTTCTGCCGACCAATGAGAATAGCTTTCAGATTTGATTTTATCAGTGATTTCCCCGCAAATTTTCCAATATCCTAATTCTTGATGTTGGCGTTCTAGAATTTTTGGAAATGATGATTTTTTTTATGTAGTTTTTTATTTTTGAACGGTTTGTAGCTCTTTTTTTGATAAAGTTTTCCGCCTTTATAAAGGCGATTTTTTGGAATCATATCTATGCTGCCACGGAGTGAGATGCCTCAAGATTTCTGTTGTGATCTTCTAGGTTTCTCTCATTGTAAGATAATCTGCTTCACTTCGCCTGCCGGTAGATTTAGACCAATTAAACTAGGTTGCTTGTCGGAAGCTGCGAGCGAGCAATGAGCTGCACCTTTGGGATCGCGTCGTACATGTCTGAGGTTGTTGAGAACGCGCGTGTCCTCGCCACCCTGCAAGCCTACCAGGGCCCCACATCGGGGCCCCTTGCGTTCTGTGGGAGCAAAGTGAAAGTGCGAACGCTGTCGCTAAACACCGCATCCTGCTCGACAGGGGGGATTCGGGCGGGGAGGGAGGTTACTCCAATATATCAGGCCAAAAGCACGTTCATATGTCGCACGAGTCTCAAAAAATAGCGGAATCTCGCAAGAGTACAAAGTGATTTTGATCACTATTCTTTTACTATTTTGCCATAGGCAAACTTCAAACTCTATCAGTTCTCATTGTAAAACACTAAAAGTAATTTTTTTATGTATAACTCTTAACCTTAGCCACACTATTTAAAAACCTGATTTTAACTCAATTTAACCTTTCTAATTCTGAAAGGAATAGTCCTTTTATATTATAAGTTGGTGGGCACCACTATTTAAAGGGAAAGCCTTTTTTACAGCATTTACTAGTCCTGTAAGGGATCCCAAGCCTTCTACTTGTGCAGTCTTGTCCCTATCTCATGGACACAAAAAAAATAAGGCCCTCTGTGTCACCGTCTGCAGCAGGTGACACTTCTAGACAGAGGTGAGAAATACACAAATTTAAAAGTTGTCTGACCTCCCTGACATGTTTCCAGATAGATGGCTTCATATGGGAGTTAGAGGTCGAGGTCAGAACATGAGTATAAATTTGTGAGTTTCACTCTGTCTAGATAGTGTCACCTGCATGCAAGGGTGTGACAAGGGGGGCATAATTGTTTTGTGTCCATGGGTATTTAGGGAGGCGATTATGCGCTTACTAGTCTTGTTGTGTTCCCTTAACCAATATGGTGGTTTCTGCTGATGTTTTGGTTCTGAGTCTGTGGCGGGGTCATAACTTTTTGACTGCGTTGTGATTAGTTCATGTTCATGTGCAAATTGTCTCACTCTGTTTTAACATGTTTGAGGAAGTAACAGTGATTTATTTCTATTGGCAATAGAAATTGTAGGGGTTGTTTTGTCCTAATCTTTTTTATGCCCATGTCTTTGTCATTTGTACTGCATTTGAGACAGCGGATAGGCATCGTAAGTATCGTCGAAGCGGTTTGTGGAAGGTTGCACATGTTTTTATTCCAGGGTTATATAATTTACATTTGTAATTATATTTTTCTTATATAATATTTTCTGCAGTGCATTGGTGTGATTATTCATGTCAACTGATATAGTAATATTGTATTTTATACGATGATGCATTGTGGTTAATTTATCTTGTTTGTTTGTTCCCTGTGTTTAAGTGACATTCTTGTCTCGGCTTTTTTGTCATATGTTATGAGGGGGTTTTTTAAATGTTTTTTAGTGTGATTAAAAACCATTGTGTCAGTTTATTGTGTATACAAAAATACGTCACTTTCTTATAATAATGTTTATTATGTTTTTTGACAATTTTATATGTATTTTTGAGTCTTCATTTTGTTTGGTTTATATCGGTATATTATTGATGACAGTTGTTTATTTGACGCTTTGAATTGGTATTAACATTTGTTTATTTTAAGGGTTCACCTTTTTAAAAAATATGATGGACTAAATATTTATTTGGATTTTCGTGGTCGAGAGAATGATTGATGTCACAGTATTAGGGTTTTTGGAGAGGATCAAATTGTTTGAATACCAAAGTGGAACTCAGAGATTTTGGAAACTCAGAAAAACATAGATAAAACCGTTACTTCATAAACGTACAGGCGGTCATGGTGGAATAAAGCAGTTGGAACAGTATATGGTGAGGAATTTGGTGCACGTAGCCTTATGGATTCAAGTCTTTCCATCATTACCAGTTGGGATGATATGTTACGATTAGGTGGGAGGATAGCATGTAATACTTTGTAATAGGTACCGTTATTGAATTGGGGGCTTATTGGACACATGAGAAGAAACAACTTGAAATATTGGATAATAAATATTTACCTTTGAGGATAAAATAAAGGAATCTTTTGGATGCTGAAAATTGAAAAAAGTTGATACAGCGTCATTTTAAATGAAAAACACAGCTCACTGGGGAACAGGAGATACAGGAATTGAAATTCCAAAAATGTCATGGGATGGCAAATAGATTATCAACATCAAAAGGGGTTTAAGTGGAAAGTTCTGAGATGAATCGGACCATTATCAAGATCTAATTTCCTTATGTCATCTAGGGAAGCATTACATCAGGCTTAGTTGGGTGAATGATGTATCACACGGTCTTATCGTCTGTTACTCGATTTGCACATGTTAAATTTAAGTAGAATTCCATCTGAAAGGCAAATATAATAATTGAAATCCAGTATGAATTGAAGTAATTAATTTATCTGATCTCAGTTGTTGTCTCGGACTGGGTATCTGTGTTTTCCTTCGGATTTTTTCCGGTGTTGGTTGTGATGATATTTATTGTCAGTAAGGCATGTCTTTTCTTTTTGCTCGACATTTTATTGAAAATAACTTTTTGAAAAACTGATTCTTTATCAATTTTGCAGCCAGGAGAGATGGAACGCACTCAAGATTTCTTAGCATCACTATTACAGGAGCAAGAGGTAGTACTGAGAAATTTCTGTATAGTTCAGCCAAAAAATAATATACTTTTCAAAAGTGTTATGGGCAATGTCCCTTAGTTCATTGTGGAATGTTTGTAAAATTGATGGTTGGAAGAATAAGGAAATTCCTTCAGAAAGCACTTTTGATAATTTGTGCTAAGTCACAACGACGTAGCTCTGAAGGTAACTTAAGGCCTCATTAAAATTGTGGTAATTAAACCACGATGACAAGGGTGGCATGTGGTATAAGGCCCTTCCACAAATGTATTGAAGCGGAGGTAATCATAGTTTGGATAAATAGTTGTTATAGAAAACTTGAATGGAATCCAACTTCCGGTTCAAAAAGAGCTTGTCTATGTCTTCCCCTCACCAAAATGCTTTGGCTTTTGAACATGGTTTAATCTTAAATCGATGTGGATGGGGAAGAGTTCAATATCCTGTGATTCTCCTACTATTTTTTTTGCCACAAGGTTTCTTAAGAAATCCAGATATTTCCACTGGTCGACCCTATAGTTGTTGCGGTGTGGAGGTTTATGTGAACCTATTTGTTGATTTGTTGGTACTTTTACTTATGTATGTGTAGAGAGTCTTTTTTTATGTTCCGTGATTCTACTGATGTTTTTAAAATGTTTGGATGGTTTTGACTCGGGAAAAGACATGTTTTAGTATCCTTGATGTGGTCCCTATAATGTATTAAAACCCCTAAGGACCCAGCCGTTTGACCTTCCTGAAAAAGCCCATTTTTGAAATTGACATGTTCTTTTTAAAAAAACTTTTTGACACTTTTCCATCCATGGTGTTTCTAATTTTTTTTCTCGTGACACTTTGTCTTTAATTTAGTAAGAAATTTTTATCCATACAATCCTTGTTTTTTTGGAAAAATAAAAAAATTTTTTTAAAATTTTTGGAAAAAATTAGCGTTTTTGAAATTTTGCTAAATTTCTGCTGCAAGACAATAATTATTCACCACAAAATATTTATAACTAGCATCACCATATGCCCAAAATATTTTTGGCATCTTTTTTTAAATGCCCTTTTTTTTTTTTTACGACATTAAGGGCTTAGAAATTTATAGAAAATTTCTCACATTTCAAGAAAATTTGCAATATAATTTTTTTAGGGACCACCCCCTTTTCTGAGTCTTTGGGGGGCCTCATTTAATACCCCCCATAATCGCCATCGAGAAACAGACCCCTTAACGTATTTACAACACATTTGGAAGTTTGATAACCCTTCGATATTTCACAAAAATTTAAAGCAAAGGGGAGGTGAAATTAAAAATTTCATTTTTTTTTGCAGTTTTTTCAATTTTTTATCCTTTTTCAGGGAATACGGTAAATGTGACAGGTAAATGCAACTTAATATCAATTCCCCCAGGTCTGCCTTTTTAGAGATATCCCATATGTGGCCCAGTGCATTTTTTGGCTCAACCTAACCCCCAGAATAGGAGGAGCACCTACTGGACTCTGGGTCTCATTTTCAAACTTTTAATTTAGGCCCCATTTCAGGTTTGGGGGACACCCTAAGGGCTAAAACTTAAAAAACACCCAAAAATAACCGCTTTTGGGAAACTACACCCTTAAGAAATATATCCGGGGTGCAGAGAGTAAAATAGACCCACAGGTGTTTTCAAAAATTTTTTTTTTAGCACAACGCTGTGAACATAAAAACATTTTTTTTTTCAATAATCTGAAATTTTAGTTTAAAAATTTTTTCATATATACAAAAAACCCTTGGAAAAAAGAACCCTAAAACTTTGTTAAGAAATTTCTTCCAAGTTGGCAAACCCTACATGGGGGTGTAAATGCTGTTTGGGCGCAGGGGCAGGGCGTAAAAGGGGGAGGGAGCGCTTTTGTTTTTGGAACGCAGTTTTTGGTGGGGCCATGTCGCTTTTGCAAAGCCCCCAAAGTACAAACAGCGAAATCACCAAATCGCCCCATTTTGGATTAAACACCCATGGGGGATCTCATCGGGGGTTTACTGTGCATTTTGGGATGCACATGTTCCTATTTTTTTTTTTTAACATTGGGAAAATGAAAAGGGGGGGAAAAACGCATTTTGGGGCTTGTTTTTTTGATTTTCAATTTTAAGCTCGCCAAGCAGTTTAAAAGATGTATAACTTTAACATGGGGGGTCGGAAATTACAATATAAAAATTTTTTTTTATTTTTGCTGTTTTATTACTTTTAAAACAATAAAAAACTCTATAAAAAAATTGCGTTTTTTATGTTGTCCTATTTTGACACCATAACTTTTTTTATTTTTCTTGTGCAAGCTGTGTAGGGCTTTTTTTTTTGCGGATAGTTGAAGTTTTTATTGGGACCATTATGGGGTGCATATGATGCAAAAGGTTTTTTTGAGATTTTTGAAAAAAATACACAATCTTGGTAGTGTTTTTTATTTTTATTTTTATACGGGGCACTGTACGGTAAAATATACATGGTAGCTTTACTCAGCAGGGCAATACATTACAAAACCGATACCCAATTTTTTAATTTTTATGTTTTAAATGCTTTTTATAAAAAAAAAACACTTTTTTTCAACCAGGAAAATACATTTTTTGCATCGCCATACTGAGAGCCATAACTTTTAATTTTTCTGTGCTTGGAGCGTGTGGGACTTTTTTTTTGCGAGATGGTTGACTTTTTATTTGTATCATTTTTTTTGGGGACAAGGCTTTTTTATCGCTTTTAAATCCATTTTTTAGGGCCCGGGGGAAGAAATACTCAAAAACCCATAGGGTTTTTTTTTTATTTTTACAGGCTAAACCGGCAGTACCGGAAAGTTACTTTTACTCTTTGGTCGCTACGATTATGCGATCCCATTTAATTTTTTTTTATGTTGAACCTTTAAAAAAAAAAAAGGTGTTTTTTAATTTTTAAAACCCAAAATTTAGCACCTTCTTTGAGGCTTAAAAAATTTTTTAAATTTTTTCCCATAAAAGCTTATAAGGACACTTTTTTTGGGGGGAACTGACGTTTTAATTGGAAATTTGGCTTTCTAGGATTTTTTCGCTTTTTTCCATTTTATTTTGGCGGGATGAAAAAATCTTAAAAATTTTTGATTTTTTTTTTTTTTACGGCGTTCACCTCGGTTAATTTAACGATTTATAGGGCAGGTCTTACGCACGCGGGGAAAAACCCCAAAAAAATGGGGACTTTAATTTTTTTTTGATCTTTTTTGGGGGCTTGGCGTTGTAAAGGGAAAAGGGCGGTGTTTTCGTATTTTTTAATTTTTATTTTTCGTGTTTGTGTTTTAACTTTTTTTTTCCCCTTTTTTTTATTTTTTCACTTTTTTTCATTTTTTTTTTTACTTTTCCCCCTAGGTATTTGAATGAAGATCTTTAGATTTTAAAAAATTGGAAAATACAAAGTTTTTTTTATGATGGTTCCCTATGAAACTGGCGGTCACGATTTGGGGACTGCCCAAAAAGGGGCCCGGGCATCGGACGTCCAGAAAGAAGGATTCTCCCTCCGTGTTTTGAAACAAACTCAACGGACCCCTTTTCCTCCTTTGGGGACCCATGTGGCCTGGGGCCCGGGGTGAACCCAAAACATCAGTCTTTTTTTTTTAGGGGGTTCCCCCCAAAAAACGGGGGAAAAAAAATAAAAAAAAAGGGTTTTTTAAAAAAAAGGGAAAAAAAAAAAGGTCTTTTAAGAACACGCGGCCCCGAATTACCAAAAAAAGGGAAAAAAACAAAAAAAACCTTTTTGGGGGGGGCTTGGCGTTTGGGTTAAAGGGAAAAGGGCCCGACGCTGGGGGGGGGATTCACTTTAAATACAGCTAAAAAACCCCGGGGCCGATCCCCGCGAACTCTCCTTTAGAGTTCGCGGGGATCCTCGGGACAATATCCCGGGGTTGGTGAACCCCCAAACGACCGGGAACGTAGGGAAACGTAAAGGCCCTTTAAAGGGGGGTTTTTAATCATCGGGATGGCCAAAGGGCCAAAAATTTTTTTCTTGGGAAAATTTTCCCCGGAAATTTTGGATGCACCTTGGGAAAAAATTTTACTTATTCTTTTGGAATTTTTAATTTTAAGTAAAACAATTTTTTCCCACTTTTAAAGGGGAAAATTTTTTTTTTGGCAGACACGTGGAACCGCAAGGGGGGGGGCCACCTTTGCCCCCTCTTAGGGCAATTTTTTGGGGGGGTTTAAATGGGAATAAAGGGTGGTTAACAAAGATTTTTGAAATATTTCTGGTAAAGTGGTTTTTTGTGGCCTCGATTTTTTGATGATTTTTCCCTTTTTTTTGGGCCCGGGGAAACAAGAACGGTTTTTGGATCATTTCATTTTTGCCCTCAAAAATCCCAATGAACACCAGTTTGACCTCTGTGATTTCGTTTTTTCCTTTGGGGATTTTTTGGATTTTGGGGGTTAAAGGGTTAGGGAAATTTCCGGTAAAATTTACTACTCGGTTTTTTCAAAAAAACAACTGCATTTTAAACCCCTTTTTTTTCCCATGTTTCCCCTTTTCCATCCTAAGCATACAATTAGGGCTATTCCTTTTGGGGGACAATTTCTTAAAGGCCGAAAATTTTGTGATACAACAAGGGTTTTGAAGGAGGCTTTAAACCAAAAAACAGCTTTTCCGAAAAAGGGGTTTTTAACGGGAGAAAAAAATTTTTGATGAAGGATACAAAAAAAGCAAAAATCTTTTTGGGGAAAGAAAAATTTTTGATCCTAAAACCCGGGTATACAACCCTTTGGGAGTTTTTTTTGTTTTCTTTTACAAATTAAAATTTTTCCCTCAATGGAATAATTTGAGGGGGTTTTTTGAGAATTTTTGGTCTGTTTTATTTTCTGATTTTGAACGGTTTAAATTTTTGCCGGGCCCAAAACCCTAAAGTTTATGGTTTCGAAAAAGTAAAAATTCGGGTAAATTTTTTGGGTAAAAAGTCTTTAAAGTAACCCCTTTTTTTCCCAAATTTTTTTTTTTGATTCGAAGGCCCCCAAATTGGGGTCCTTTTTTTCTGGGTCATCTTCTGTTGTAACTTGTGATGCTTACCAGAAATTTGAATCCTAAATGGTTCAAGGTTTTTAACATTGTTCATTTTCTTTAAATTGTAGATTTGGGTGTTATTTACTATCTTCCCTTTCGCCCTTGTGGTCTAGTCTACTTTGGGATGACCCCCCGGGGAATTAGGGTTTTAGAATTAAAGAAAATTTGAAAGATATCCGTATGGCTGCTAACTCCTGGTTCGGGGAAACGATTTGATTTCTAAAAAAAAAACAGTGGCAGCATTTTTAATAAAGGGGGGGGTTGTAGGGAATAAATTGCTTTTTTTGGGTATTGACAAAAATTTTTTTTGGGAGTACGTGGGGGTGATCTCTCAAGTATTGGAACAAATTGAGTTAAAAGGTTTTAAAATTAAAAAAAGTTTCTCCTTTTGGATTAAAAGAAAGATTTTTTTTCATCTTTTTTTTAATATTTTTTTTTGAGTCCTTCTTTATTTTAAATTTTTAATATTTTCTTTATAACAGGGGGTTTTTATGCTTGACTTTTGGGTTAAAGGGGGCAATAATATAATAAAAATTTTTTTTTCTGCATTGCAAAAAAGGAAAAGGGATTGGGAATAAGGATCTTGTTATATTATTTATACAAAAATATAGATCATATCTATTTTTTATAAAAAAATTAAAAAAAAATCACTTTTTTTAAAAAAATTTTTTTTTTTGCACCTTGTAATTATTAGGTGGGTTTTGTTTTTTTATTATGCACCAACACACATTTCTATCTTTTACAAAGATTGCACATTTTTTGAATTATATTCAGCACGATTAACACTTTTTTCACTGTGTGTATGTATGTATATATTTTTGTGTGTATTTTTATTTTATTTTGTTTATTTGCGTATGTGTATTTTTTTTTGGTGTGGTAGTGTCATGTGGGTGTTTTTTTATAATATATATTATAATATAGATATTTTTTTTTTTTTTTCTAATTATGATTCAGTATTTGTTGGGGCGGTTTTTGTATTTTAAAAATGCAAATACACTTTTCTTATATTTTAGCATTTATAGTTTTAATTTTATATATTCCCACATTTAATATTTTGGTTACCATTTCTTTTTTTTTTTTTTCTCTCCACTTTATTTTTCATTTAAGGGGGTTGCAATCTTTTTTGGGTTCTAGTATTTTTTTTTTTCTTTTTAAATTTCTTTAACCTCCTTTTCCCTTTTTATTCTAGCCTAATTTCTTTATCCTTTTGTATGTTTTGTCATCCATTTATTTTTGGGGGCCTTTCTATATAGGCTCTGTGTTCTGGGTGGGGTATGTTTTTTTTAAAAAAAGTTAATTTTTTGTGATCCCCTTACATTTTATGTTTCCCCTTTAAACCCAATTGGGTTTGCTGCATGTTTGGTTTGAGTCTGTGGGGTTAACACTTTTGACCTGGTTGGATTATTCATCCCCTCATGTGCACACTTGTCTCACTTGGTTTTACTATGATTATGGAGAAAACAGCTGTTTATTTTTATTGGCCAATAAAAATTGTGGGGGTGTTTTCCCCTATCTATTATGCCCAGTCTTTCATTCATTTGTACCTCTTGAAAAAAGCTAGGCGGCGAACGTATGTGGGGGGCGGTTTGGGGCGGGTCGCATGTCTTTTTTCCCGGGGTAATATAACTTTACATTTGTAATTTATTTTAAACATTTGATATTTTTCTCAGGCATGGGGTGTATATTCATGCACTTATATATTACTATTTAATTTACTTTGATGCATGGGGTTAATTTTTTTTTTGTTTTCCCAGTTTTTTAATGACATCTGCCTGCTTTTTTGTACTATGTATGATTTTAACTGTTTTTTTTACTTAATTAAAAACATTTTGTCAGTTTTGTGAAAGATTTTTATAATAAAGTTTTAAAGGATTTTTTTACAATTTTTTTATAGTATTTAGTCATATTTTTTTTTTGGTTTTAAATATGTGTATTGGGCCCGCCCTTTTAACAGCAATCTTCAGAAATCCGGGTTGCTGTTAGAAATCCCCTATGGGGGAAAAAATAAAGAAATGTAAAAAAGTAAAAAAAAAAGTGAAAAAAAAGTAAAAAAAAGAAAAAAAAATAAAATAAAAACCCGTAAATCTTCCTTTTCCCCCTTTACAAACCTCAATCGCCCCAAAAAAGATAAAAATAAAGTACCCATTTTTTGGTATCGCCGGGTGCGTAACGACCCGCCCCCTCAATTTTTGGCAAAAAAAAAAAAAAACAACAATAAATAAAAATAAAAACAATCAGAAACTCTTAAAAAAAGCCAAAGTTTGTAACAATTAAAAAAATCAGTTAATCCCCAAAAAAAAGTCTTTATACATCTCTGTTTAAAAGGGGAAAAATAAAGTAAGGTCTCTCAGAAAAATGATGCATATTTTTTTAAATAAAAAAATTTTTTTTTTTTTTTTTTTTTTTTAAAGTTTTCAACATAAAAAAAAAAAATATATAAACAGATTCGCCGTTTAAACGTAAAGGGGGGGGGGGGGGACCCAAAAATAAACTAATTATCACGGATATGCAAGTGAATTCTGTTAAATTAAAAAAAAAATACAAGGTTGCATTATTTTTCTTCACCCTGCCTCTAAAAAGGATTTAAAAGGGACAAAAGCCTTGTCCCCCAAAAATATTTTAATAAAAATGTAACTCATCCCCCGAAAAAACCCAAGCCCCCACACAACTCCGAAAAAAAAAAAAAAAAAAGTTTTGGCTCTCAGGGAAAGGCGATGCAAAAAAGTGTTTTCCTGGTTGAATAAAAGTGTTTTTTTTTGTATAAAAGCATAAAAAATAAAAAAAAAAAAATAACAAAAAGGGTATCGCTGTTTAAACGTTTTTTGACCTGTGAAAAAACTAGCATGTCATATATACCAACATGACCCCTAAAAAAAAAAACATACCAAGATTTCTGTATTTTGTTTAAAACATCTCACAAAAAAATAGCGTCAACACCCCCTAATGGTCCAATAAAAAGTCAACTCACCGCAAAAAACAAACCCTACACAGCTCTCACAAGCAAAATAAAAAAATTTTGTATCAAATAGGACAACATAAAAACACAATTTTTTATAGACTATTTCAATGGTAAAAATAATAAAAATGAAAAAAATATGGGACTTCCCGAGGTGGGAAATGAGGGCCCCGGGCCAAACTCCCTGTACTAACCCCCCCACAATTTTACCGACCCGGCCGCGACTGAGTGTGCACCCCTCATCGCTTCGGGTAACAGGGGCACCTTAACACGCGGGGGAGGCATAGGAGACCTTAAAACCCCCCATAAGCGCCAGCATGCGGGAAGATGGGGCCCAGACCCGTGCACGGCTAGGGGCGCAGAAACTGCAGCAAGCGGTCCAGGGAGTACTGGAGGAAGAGGCAGACATACTGGGGACTGAGGTAACATCAGGGCTGACATGGAGCTGCGACGCTCTGGCAGCCAAGGTTGCCAAACTAATAGCTCCTGCAATCACAGCAGCATTAGAGGAAACAGTAACAAGGTCAGTCACTGCCACGGTCTCCACCACATTATCTGCCCTGCAGGCAGAAGTCTCATCTCAAGCTGCCCAATTTCTAGAATACGAGCAAAGGCTCAGCTGTGTAGAGGACGACATTTTGGGGTCCAGGAGCTCCATGCATAAATTGCTGACAAAAACGTCTTTATTAGAGTCTAAAATAGAGGACTTGGAGAATCGCTCAAGACGCAATAATTTGCGAGTAATAGGAGTACCAGAAAGCATAAAAGCGTCTGCCCTGCCTCAATTATGTGCAGAGACTATACCTAGATTGCTAGGTGTTGACAAGCAGTTAAAAGTAGAAAGGGCGCACAGAATAGGGCCCCCCAGATCAGAGGCTACAGACAGCGGTCAAATGAGGCCGAGACCAGTGATAGTAAAATATCTGGACTTTGCTGAAAAAACACTGCTGCTTCAAGCTTATAGGAAAAAAGGGAGCCGGGTGCAGCATGAGGGGAGGAACCTACTGATATTCGCAGACTATTCTGTTGAAGTGTCGAAAAAAAGGCGCTCTTACAAGGACATATGTTCGGTGTTAGCACGGAAACTAATCAAGTTTGTACTCCAATATCCAGCGGTGTTAAAAAATTTTTCCAGACAATGCCAAACCAATAACTTGCAGCACTCTGGAGGAAGCAGAAAAAGCACTTGCAACTGTTTGGCCCTAAAAGCTCCCCAAGACGACGAGAGAGGGATGGAGGGGACTCAGATGCGGATATGGACTCCTCTCAGCTCTTAGGGGAACCATCCCAGCTACAAGCCTTGAGGGGTGCTGGAGCACCTGGCCAACTGAGAACCACATGAGAGGGGGAGAGGGACTTCCCCTGCTGTACCAGGTTACTTCATATTTGTTTCAGAGACTTGAGACGTTTGGATCACTGAAATGTCTGGTAGATAATTGCATTAAGATTTAATGACATTCTGCTTTATAAGATGTTTCGAAAAGTTTTCTAGGAGGGTGGAATTATCCGGCTAAGGGAGTGTATAGGTAAAATCAGCAACGGGTTGGGGGAGTATGAATGGGAAAGGGAGGAAAAAAGCATGGTGGTCTATACAGAGAAGAGGAGAAGGAGTAGGGGGAAAGTTCTTTATTCTTTCATATGCGAAAAAAGTGAAGTCGGCGATAGGAGAGGTGGGAGGAGAGGAAGGGGAGAATTGGTGGGGTATGTTACCTAAGTTTTGTTGTTTCAGTATTTGTGTTATCGTGTGCATCTAAACTCTGCTCTGGCTGTATATCAAATAATTGATACCAAAATATTAAAAGTTGTAAGTTGTAATGTTAAGGGATTGCGGTCCCCTCATAAGAGGAATATGGTACTGCGGCATCTTAAGAAACTAAACGCGGAAATTGCCCTATTGCAGGAAACACATCTGGAAGAGGCAGATTTTAGGCGGATGCAAAAATTATGGGTGGGAGAAGCCTGGGGCTCACCAGCAGTAAATGGGAAATCAGGAGTCTTAATTTTGTTACATAAAAATGCGAGATGCAAACTGGTCTCCCAGAGTAAAGATGAAGACGGGAGATGGATCAATGTGGTACTAGATACTCCAGCTGGGATAATCAGTATATACAATATTTACGCTCCTAATAAGAGGGACAGGATATTTTTTGAGGACCTAGAACAACTAGTACTAAAGGAAAACAACAATAATGTTCTTCTTGGGGGGGATTTTAATGAAGTAATCAACAACGCCGAGGACAGGAAGAGAGCGGATTCATATCCGAGACAGGGGGACAAGAGGCCGTCCTTATTGAAAGGATTTTGTGATAATACTCATATGTTGGATATGTGGCGGTTACAGAATCCAGCAGAAAGACAATTCACCCACTTCTCCCACGCGAGACAATCTTGGTCTCGCATTGATTACATGCTCACGTCACAGAACCTGGCCAGACTAGTAGAGGGAACTGAAATAAATGATTTAGTGATTTCAGACCATGCCCCAATAAGCATTAATATTAGGGAAACACCTAAGCGAGAGTCAGATATACTTTGGAGATTCCCTCACGCGTTAGCAAATGATGAGCAGTTCAGGGACATTCTCAGAGGCTGGTGGCTGGAATATGAAAGGGTTAACCGGGATCAAGCACAAAATGTATTTCTATATTGGGATGCGGCAAAGGCGGTACTGCGAGGGCGGATTATGGCGTACATGGCCCAGAAAAAGAAAAGGGTTAATAAGGCTTTGAGAGAGGCGACCTCCATTTTGAGAACGGCTTACACACAGTTTCTTCATACCCCCAATCAAGACAATAAGGAAAATGGGTGCAAGCAAAACCAGCATATGAACTACAACAGGGTAGGGTAGAAGATATATATAGTGATCACCTGAGGTTGTCCCTTTACAAACATGGCAACAAAGCGGGGAAATTATTGGCCATCCTAGCACGAGGGAGGAGAAAGATCACGAATATTATAGCTATGAAAGATAAGACAGGGAGCTTGACCAACGACCCTGAGAAAATTAACCTGATACTGAAAGAGTATTACTCAAATTTATATTCGCAAAATCCTTATGATATTGAAAAAGGAAAAGAATTTTTGAAAGATATCAACCTGCCTAATATCACAAATGAGGACCGGGACTACTTAAATAGAGAGGTCTCGGAGGAGGAAATCTCAGAGGTCGTTGGAAAACTCCACTTGGGTAAGACACCTGGTCCTGATGGACTCTCAAGCGAGTTCTATAAGCTGTTGAGGGAAGAACTTGCACCCAGTTTAAAAAGGGTGTTCAATGAAATAATTAACTAGGGGGAAATGATACCAACAGGAGAGGTAGCGTACGTAAAGGTCCTACACAAGCCAGGAAGGGATGCCACTTTGCCAGGATCCTATAGGCCAATTTCCCCGATAAATCAGGATGTAAAAATTTGGTCTAAAATCATGGCAAACAGGTTTGCTCTAATTTTACCCAAACTCATCGGGGACCATCAAATGGGGTTTGTAAAGGGGAGGGCGGGAATCAAGAATATTAGAATGGTTAGAACAGCACAGGTGGCAGCAGAAAAATTAGGAGACAAACTAAAAAGCCCAGCTCTATTAGCCCTAGAAAAGGCTTTTAATAATGTACATTGGGGATGGTTAAATCTAGTATTAGATCAAATGGGGATAACTGGCTTATTTAGGACCTATATACATGCCATGTATAGTAATCCTCAGGCAAAAATTAATACACCGGGATTCATTTCTAAATCTTTCGAATTACAAAAAGGGACAAGACAAGGGTGCCCCCTATCCCCATTGTTGTTTAATGTAGCGCTAGAACCTCTGGCTCTTTACCTTATTAAGGAAAATGTTTTCAAAAGGTCTTAAAATAGGCAAGGTGGAAACCAAATTGGTGTGTTTTGCAGACTATATGCTTCTCTTCATGGAGGATCCCGTAGGTCAAATAAATGGAGTCATGAAAGTATTGGATACATTTGGGCATTTCTCGGGATATAAAATAAATAAAGATAAATGCCAGCTACTAGGGATGGGGGATAAGGGAGGCCTAAGCAAAAGAGATGTTGGGGTGGAAGTAACTACCTCGTGCATTACATATTTGGGAATAAAAATTGGAACCAAATCAGCTGCCCTCTACCATCTCAATTTTACCCCGATTATAAAGAAGATTCAAGAGGAACTAGTTAGATGGCATAATCTCCCATTATCTTGTCACGGAAGAATTCAGATTATAAAGATGATTAGTTTTGCAAGATTGTTATACCCCCTCCAGAATATACCGCTACTGTTAAGACACAAAGACATTGCCTTGCTCAACAGAGCTTTTTTGAAGTTTTTCTGGCATAAGGGTAAAGCAAGAATAGCAATGAGTAAGCTGATGCTCAAAAGGAGTCAAGGAGGAGCCCAGTTGCCTAATGTACGATTGTATAATCTGGCGGCAATTTGGAGGCATGTACTCGATTGGTGTCATGATATGAGCTATTTCTCGAACACCCAAGTAGAGGCACAGTTAGCATATCCTTGGAACCTGAAAGGCCTTTTGCTTACTCCATATAAATTTCTTCCTCTGATCACTAAGGACAATGCGGTTTTCAGGGATACCTTAGCTACATGGCGAGCGATTCGTAAAATGTTCAGGAGGCCCATGCATGGAACTAGATGGATGCCACTCTGGTCACGTCCGGAGTTTTCTCAGGGTAGGGAAAACAAATTGTTCGGGGTTTGGAAACAGCAGGGAATCCAAACAGAGCAATTGCTGGAGGGTCAAGAAAATACTTTTGTAAGTTGGGAGGCAGCACAGCACCGACTGAGGTTTAGGAAGAATCAAATATTGCAATACTTGCAACTTAAAAGTTTTATTACCTCTAAATTGACCAACTTAGGTAATTTGGAAGACCCAGAAGAATTTAATGTAGTAATGAGAAAAAGCGATGGACATGCCACCCTGTCTAAGATATACCATAATCTAGAAGGGTGGGCCAACAAAGGAACGGCAGGGACAGTCTTTGATAGATGGGAAAAAGAATTGAATGATACAGACATAGCGGATAAAATTCTTAAAGGGCTGGAAATGGTGAAAAAAGCCACGGTCAGTGAGATATGGAGGGAAACACAGTTCAAGATAGCTCCTAGAGCAATCTATGCCTTTAATATCCCATTTGAGAAAAATTCTACGGGAGTGAACTACATGAAGTCGCGTCCTAAATGTGGTTTACAGAAAGCGAATTTGCTGCATTGTCTGTGGGACTGCCCGGGTATTAGGAATTACGGTAGGGTCTGGAGTTTATAAAAAAACAGTATGGCGTTAAAATCCCATTAGAGCCGCAAAGCTGTTCTTCACTATTTTTAAAAACCCCCAAAGTGAAAGAGGAAAAGACGATGGTTAAGACAAAGGGGTTCACCGGGCTTTGTTGGCACGAAACGTAAAATACTCGTATTGGCTAAAAACGAGCCCGGAATTAGGGAAGTTAAATTAGATGAAAAGTTCTTTTTCTAAAAAAAGGGCTAGCAAGAAATAAAGAAAAATGACAGGAGGCTTTTTTAGGAAGGGGAAAAACTTTTATCGAAGGAACCTGAAATCCACAGGAGTCTCGGAGATAATTAAACCCCTTTTAAGTATTCCTCTTACTATTGATGGAAAAAATTAAGTGGTAATTTGGGGGAAAATTAGATATGGCAGCTGGGCAGTAGGTGGAAGTTTGACACCAAAAAAATTTAAAAGATTATTTTTTTTTTTATTATTTTTCTCACTCTGAAAATTGTTATTTGTACTTTTAAAGGATGAAAAAATAAAATGGAGAGGAGGAAACAGAGCAACACAATTAAGATTGCTTCTTGATTAACTTTTACAGATTGCAAGCATTGTCTGGGTGAAGTTTTTATAGACAACTGTAAGGTACTATTGGACTTGAATGTGGATTCTGTTCTTCCTAAAAAACATTGTTTTTAAAAAAAAAAAAAAAATAAAAAATGAAAAAACTATTTTTAATTTATATATCTATATAATTGTACCGACCCCCATAGTAAAGTTATTTTGTCATTTACACTGACGGCAAAAGTTGAAAAATTAAAAACCCAAAAACAATGCCCGAACGGGGGTTTTTACCCCCCATTTTCATTGCCAAATGCTAAAAAAAACATGGAACATTTTGGCCCCCAAAAATGCACAATACACTCCTAGATGGAATCCCTGGGGGGTGTTGAATCCAAAAAGGGCGCGACTTCGGAAGGTTCGCCTTTTCTGCTACTTTGGGGACGTGAAAATGCAATGGGCAACCAAAATTGCTTTCCCAAAGCCAAAATGGCTCCCTCCCTTGTACCCCCTGCATGGCCCAAACAGAGTTTAAAAACCACATGTGGGTATTGACGAATTTTTGAAGAACTTGTTGACAAAGTTTTGGGATTTTTTTTTCCAGGTTTCCCTTTTAAATTGAAACTTTTTTAAGAAAAAATTTTGCGATTGATGTAAAAAAAGGTTTTTAACATTTTCACAAGCCTAATGCAAAAAAAAATTTGTGAAACCCCCGTGGGTCTTATACTCACTGCACCCCTGGATTTATTCTTAAGGGGTGTAGTTTCCATTTACGGTCTTTTTAGGGTTTTTTATTAATTTTTAGACCTCGGGGTGCCCCTCAAACCTGAAATGGGCCTAACTAAAATCGTTTTGAAAATGGACCCCCAGAGCCAGTAGGTGCCCCCGTATTCTGGGGCTTATGGTTGACCCCAAATAATGCACTGGGGCCACATTTGGATATCTCTAAAAAAAGGGCAAAATTTGGGGGAATTGAATTAAGTTGCTTTTTCCCTTGTAATTTACCGTATTTTAGTGAATAATGGATAAATATTGAAAATCGCAAAAATAGTGAAATTTTTAAATTTCACCTAAATTTGCTTTAATTTCTGTGAAATACCCAATGGGTTATCAAACTTTCTAAAACAATGTTGTAAAAAACGTTAAGGGTCTAGTTTTTAGATGCCGTATTTTTGGGAGTATCTAAATGCGGCCCTTCAAAGCCACTCGAACTGGGGCTGGTCCCTAAAAAAAATTTATATTGCAAATTTTTTAAAAATGTGAGAAAATTATATAAGTTTCTAACCCCCCTAATGTGTATAAAAAAAAAAAAAAATTTAAAAAAATTTTGCCAACCTATAGGGACATTTGGAAGTCTATTTAAAATATTTGTGGTGAATAATTACGTTTCACGCAGAAAATTTGGAACCTTTCAAAATCAAAAAATTTTTTTCCAAATTTTCATGAAATTTAGAATTTTCACAAACAAAAAGGATTTTGGAAAAAATTTTTTTATAATTTAAAAACACAAAGTGTCACGAGAAAACAATCCCCGAATCACATGGGTGGTAAAAGTGTCAAAAATTTTTTCTCCATTTAAATGAAGTCGATTTTAAAAATTGGGCTGTGTCAGAAAAGGCCAAAAGGGTGGGTCCTTAAGGGTTAACTCCTTAGACACAATGGCAAAGATGGGCCCCGGCTTTAAATCATTGAGAAACTGTGCCCCGCACCTTCCCTAACTCCCGATTGGGACATCGAAATTAGTCGTTGTGTCCCGATCATGAAATGGCGGGAAGCCCTTGGGGAAGGTTTCAAACACGCCCCGGTTTCGATTTCCCCCCAATTTCCGACCCAGGGGAGGAAGTGGGGGGGGGGAAAACCGCCAAACTTTGTATACCCCAAAGTATTGAAAATACAAGCATTAGGTGTAAAATAAAACGAGCCCCTAGTGGTGAACAAACCCCCGGGGGATCAAATAAAGTGTAAAAAAATAAAAATTTAAAAAATAAAATTTAAAAGTTCAAATCACCCCCCTTTCGCAAATTTTTCTTTTACAAAAAATAAAATAAAAAAGTTACACTATTTGGTATCGCTGTGTCCCAAAAAATCCCATCTATTTAAAACATAACTCAAATTCGCCTGTACGCTGCACAGCGCAGAAGAAAAAAAAAATCCATAAACAAAAAGGTTTTTTTTGGGGTCATTTCACGTCTCCTTAAAATTGGAATAAATGTAATTAAAAAAAAACCCCCTGCATTCCAAACGGCCGCCAATGGAAAATACACTTTAGTCTGCAAAAAAAATACATCCTGACTCAAGTCTGTCAGTGTTAGCACAAATAAGTTATTGATCGCAGAAAATGGCGCCGCAAACTTCAAAAATAGAAAATGTTCGGAATTTTTTTTACAGTACCAAGACATAAAAGAAAACCTTGTTTCATTTTTTAAATGTTTGGTTTTCCAGATTCTTATCAACCTGTAGAATACAGATAACATAATTTTACCGAAGAATGAATGCTATAAAAACAAAACTCCCACAAACACGGCGCAAGTATGTTTTTTTCAAATTTTTTTTGCCGTTTCCCAGTATATGGTAATATGAATAGCACCAAAAGAAAAAACTCTTTTTCCCGCAAAAAAAAGCCTCATAGTCTTGAGGTGGAAAAAAAAAAAAAAATGGCTTGGGGAAAGGGGGAAGGGGGGAAAAAAGAAATCCAAAAAATTATTAATATAGGCTCGCATTTAAAGTTATTCACTTGCATGGCCAGGACAGGTTTTCATCCCCTAGAAGTTAAACTTTTATTGTTCAATTCAACGACTACAAGCAAAGATTCTGAATAAATTAGAAAAACTACTTCTCATTATACATTGAACAAGCTTTATTTCCAGAAAGCTGGAATTCCCCTTTAAATTATTTCACTCAAGGACCATCCTTTCAGTACTTTCCTGTAGAAATGTAAAACACTACAAACCAGGTGTGGCTAATGCACATAGCTTCAACTCTTTATTGAACATGTTTCTGCACATGATAGGTTGATGAAGCCACATTGCAGCATAATTTAAGTGAACATTCAGAATTTCCTCTTTTTGAAAGGCAATGAGATCCCAAAAAAAAGGGCCCGGGGGCAAAAGAGGCAGAAGCTATGTGATTCTTTGGTATAGGAGTTGCTGAAGACTCTTTGCTTTCTGTTAGCGCTCGAGGTTGATGAATAAACACGCTGAATTTAACACCCTGGTTATTGGCAGCTCTTACAAAGCCACTATTAGCCGTCATGGTGACCGCCTTTAAAGTGTCCCCAGTCCCAAATATGGAGACTGAACGGCTGTTGATCTTTGAGCTGGCCGCAAGTTTTTAAGGGACGTCGAAGGGGTTGGGACTACATTAATTTTCCGTTTAAAAATATGCAGCCGTTCTCTCCGTGTTTCCCCTAAAATCTCCCAATTGGACTGGAAGTCCCTCACGGCACACTCACAGGCAAATAATTCCTTGCCTTCCATGAAGGAGTCAAGCAGAGGTAGTACTTTCTCGCGTCTTTCCTGTGCTGCCTGCTCGGTCAAAACTTTCTCTTTAAAGATGAAATGGTAGCCTCCCCTGACTGAGGAAAATACATGGGGATTAACGTTTGATCCAAGTTCACCCGGGTTTCAGATTTAACCTTAATTTTCTAGGAAAACCACACGGAATATATTTTCTTATCCACCTTGCCAAATGCCCGAAGCTCCGAACCCGCGTCTTTCCCCGAGTCACTACACTCGATCATCCCTTTTTGAACAATCCCCACAGACGAGTTCACAGCGACAATATCGCCTCGTACAGATATGCCCATTTCTTTCAGCTTCTCTGCCATGGGGCTGGAGACACTGTTGTAAAATGCAAAGATGATGTGAGGGTTGCTATACTGCACAGGCTGCTGGCGGCTTGCTTGTAGGTAATCCTCCGCTTGTTCAATGATACTTTTGTCGCCATATTGGCCGCGTCCGATCCATATATTATGGAGAGCCTCTGCCTTCCTCCCCATGGCTTTAACCCATGTGTGGCCGCCATTAGCAACTACATCGACAACCAGGGTTTGCTTCTCACCAAACTGGTCACTGTAGCTGAAGACATGGAGAACACTGACCACATCTTCCAGACTCTCGGCTGACTCGATGATGGCTTGTAGGTGAGTGAGATTAGTGCTTTTTAAATGAGACTCCTTAATTGCTACTTTTCCAGCCTCCACTTTCTGCAAGAATTTAAGTTCTGCCCTCAATTTGCTGCATAGTTTTGCTCCACCTTCAACCCCTCCAGCACGAGACTTTGAGAGGACCTCTGCTCTCTTTATTAGCTCTTTGGCGATTGTTATTCGATCATGAAGCATAGAATCCACAGACATGTTTGCAGCATTATTCCTAAAGATAAAATGTAAAAAAAAAATTTAAAAAAAGCCAGACTACATCCTTTAAATAACACAATAACGAGAATCAGTCCTATCTTTGGTTTTCTGACAATATAAATAAAAGAGATACAGTTGAAGCCAGAAGTTTCCATACACTATATAAAAGGACACATATGCATGGTTTTCTTACTATCTGACATGAAATCAGAATAAATCTTACCCGGTTTAGGTCAATTAGGATTACCAAAATTATTTATATTTGCCAAATGCCAGAATAATGAGAGAGAGTTTCTAAGGCATTTTTATTACTTTCTGGAAAGTGAAAAGTTTACATACATTTCATTAGTATTTGGTAGCATTGCCCTTAAAGGGGTTGTCTCACTATATTGATTCATCTCACCTCAGTCCTGTTTTCTTGGTTTCACTTTGAATTCAGGGGTGTGTTTATTGGCTTCCACTAGGCTGCAGTAGAAGCCAGGTCTGTAGCTATAGCGACCAGTGCTGGCAGCCTATCATGAGAGATCAAACAGGTCAGTAGCTAAAGTGACCTGAGGAGCTGATGCAGCCCATACAAGAGGGGATAACTCAGAATAGGTAGGACACTGTTAATAGACACATATTGCAAAGTGACTTGTTTTTGCAAGATCTTTAACATAAATAGCAATCCTTATAGTGAGACAACCCCTTTAAACTGTATGACTTGGGTCAAATGTTTTGGATATTCTTCCACAAGCTTCTCACAACATTTCATTAAGTGCTCTGAAAATACGTAAGGGAAGCTCTAATTCACTGTTGTCCATAGCAACCAAGTCTCACACCTAGACGGTTTTCATACATGAGGCCCTTAGTGTAAAGTTAAGACTAGACAATCTTACAATGCACCACAGTTATCACAGTGTTGATAAATCTGGCGCATGTTATAACTGTCTAGTCTTACTTTACAAATTTTATAAGTTGGCTTAGGGCATGTTCACACGGCGGATTGGAGCGCGGTTCTGGCCGCGGGTTTCGATGCGGTTTCCACTGCCAAAACCACGCCCAAATCGCGCCTAGTTTATTAACATGGTTTCCTATTGGAAACCACGTTAATATTCACCTCGATAGGGAGTGCTCTGCGCGGCGGGCGCGCGGTGCTGCCGCGGGCGTCGGGGCAGGTGGTGCGCGGCTTGGTTTGCCCCCTGCTATTAATTTGCATGGGGGCAAACCCTCGGTGCAAGCCACGCCCCAAACCACGCCCCACCCGCGCTGAGACCACGGCCAGTGCCCGCGCCGTAAACCTGCGGCGGGAGACGCGAGTCTGCGGCGAGGTTCGACAAGGTTTTGGCCGCAGCCAAAACCGCTGTGTGAACATGCCCTTACTTTATGCCATTAACTGCGCCAAAATTTTGGCACACAACGCTGCACACTGAGCCATGCCCCCTTTCCATCAGACGAGGCGCAGAAGTGTCTAGAAACGGTCTAAAAACACATAATAAATGTGGTGTAAAGCATGTACACCATTATTTCTGGTGCAAATTGTGTCAGAATTTTGGCACAACTACCTTAATCAATGTGCCCCATGTGTTTTTTTTTTTTTGTTGGTGAAAAACTCTAAAAGTTAAAAACTCTGCTATTTTCTTTTAGAATTTATCCGCTTGTAGTACAGATAGTCGCACCACACAAAACATATCTATTCACATTTACTGTACGTCTACTTTATATTACCATAATTTGTTAAATATTCTCTTAAAGGAATTGTACATTCAAAGTAACTGCTTAGGGGAGGGGGTGTATTATTCAGCTTTAAAACTCACCCCCACTGGTTTTTTTTACTCCCCGGATATAACGTCATGTTCAATGCTCACTGGCCTCAGCTGTTCACACAGGAAAAACCCTACTGTGGACACAGGACGTTCTGATTGCTTTTTTTTTTTTTTTTTTACAGTATTTGGGAGGCAAGATGAACAAAAAAAATATACCAATTCTGGCACTGATTTTTTTTTCTTTTTTTTTACGGTATTCACTTGTGGTATATATGAAAAGTTAATTTTAATTTGTGGGTCTGTATGATTAAGGAGATACAAAATGTACATATATATTACTTTTAACCCCTTAAGCACCAGGCCTGAAAAGGCCTCAATGACCAGCAATTTTTATTTCGTTTTGACATATTTTGAGTTAACATATAAATTACCGCAGCTTTTTTTCTGGAACATGAACATAAAAAAGTGTTTTTCTGCATTTGTTTATTTAAATTAATTTTTTACAGCATTCACATTTCACACTAAATAACCCGTTTGATTAATTCTACAGGTTGTTATGGTCGTGAGGATGCCCAATATGAGTAGGTTTCCTTTTGTGTAACGTAAGCACAATTTTTTATTAAATCTTCATTTCATTATTTTACTTTTTTAAACTTTTTTTGTTTTTAAGTTCCATTAAGGGTATGTTCACACGGCTTATTTGGGCGCGCATTTCGCAAGATGATCGCCGCAATTACGGTAATCCATAGCTCTCATAGAGAACTATGGATTACGCCTCGTCCCCCCGCTCGTACAATACGATCGTATTGTACGCACGGGGAGATAAGTGACATGTCAATTATTCGTGGCAAATACGCACCACGAGTAATGCATGTCAATGGGGCCGACGGGCTGCCGGCCCCCCGTGCTTTGGGAATATGTGCTGATCAGCGCGACTCCTAAAACACCCGGCGTATTGCGGCGCGTTCTGTATGCACCGTAATTACGCTGTGTGAACATACCCTTAGGCTATGTTCACACGGCTTATTTCGGGGCACATTTCGCCACGTATTTTGTGGCCTACTGCGCTCTAATACGAGTGAAATGCGCCACAATCATTAGGGCATGTTCACATGGAGTTTTCACTCCGTGTTACAAGTGCTTTAGGTATCCGTCTTGGTGTCCACTCTGTCGGTCCCCAAGGCGGATCTAACAATTAGCAGTGAGATTATCACTGCTCGCTGCGCTGAACACGGAGTGGCGTTCACATGAGGGATCGCCGCTGCGTGTTTCAATAGCGCAGCTGCGCTCCATCTTGAAAAGAATTGCATACAGCAGGAGATTTTATCTGAGCACAAAGCTTAGCATCTGAGAGCAGGGAGTGTCGTCCCCACAGGTCAGACTGCCAGCAGCTTGAGAACAGAGCCACTAAATACTTCTTTACCTTCTGCTCTCATGTCAGTGCAATTAGAATATGGAGCTGATATGCTAATCACTGCTAAAGAACCACACACATCCTGACCAGGAAGAGACAGGATGCATTAATGTTAAACTACTTGTGGGTCTGACACAGCGTGATGAGACAACCACCCCTATAAGTAAGCTCTATGTCCATCATCATCAATTCAGAGACAAAGATAGGGTCTGGCTTGTCTGCTGAACTAAGACACAGATGATACAGGAGCCTGTATCAAAACAGCAAATGCTCCAAACCCGTGGGACCACAACATGGAGTGAAATCTGGCCCCCCCCCATACAAATATAACAGTATGTTAGTTACTTTCTTCCATTTACATTTGTGCAACAAAAAACATGATTTTTTTTGTTGTCAGACAACCCCATTAAGACGAAGTGCAGACTTTGTACTTTGGTGCAATTTTCAAGCTGCATTTTTGTATAGCGAGATGTTAAGACTGTAGATATTCCCCATTAATTTTAATGGTAAAAAACAAAAAAACTGCAGTTCTAAAAACATGTTAAAAAACACAATTTTAGTTTATCATAAAAACATATCAAAATGGACGTAATTGTGCGACATGGAAGCTGATCCCGCACAATCACAGCACGGAATCGGCTGCAAGTTACAGCCGCGGACCTGCGCTAACGGCTGAGACCGGAGCTTATTCTGATCCTGCCTTCAAGTCCTTGAGTGGAAAACAAAGGAAAAAAATATATAAAAGTTAAAGATCAATAAAATAAACAGCCTCCTCAAAAAACATAAAAAAAATTTCAAAAATTGGTTTAAAACAATCTATGTATATATAGATCCATTTCCTATCATTATCTCTATGTTACATAAATGGTAGTGTCATCATTGAAATAATGGTATAAAAATAACATTTACACCACTGCATATACTGCATAGTTTCACCTATAGTTTATTATCTAATGTAACCAGAAAATATCCCACAAAAAAAAAAAAACCTCATTCAGAAAATATGCAAATATAAAACAGCTTTTAGGGCAACCTATGATGACAGCAGAGATCGGAGGAAGCCTCTGATCTTGGTCATTTAGCCCTTTGATTGCTATGGTCTGAGACCGAAGCAGAATTAATGTGGACAACCCCTTCCAGTCAGGTCACCGGGTTTCTTGGTGACCCTGACACGATTGATAGCTCGCAAACACTCTACAGTGAGCCCTGGGGTATAGAATGGGCCCCACAAGTGTTTGGGTGGTAAGTCTGCTGCTAGGGCACTGTATATATTACCTTATTACAGCGACACATTGTATTATGTAATAGCATACAGTATAAGTCTAAAGTAAATACAGGCAGTCCGCAGCTTACACCGTTCTTACATCCGTCCTCTAGTTACAAACGGGGACTTATGGTGCACTTGTAGTTCCATGCTCTACAGCAGATAATAGCTATGGAAAAACAAGTTCCAGCATGCCACAGCAGCACATGAGGTGAAAAGAAGATGAAAATATTCTTAACAAGGGCACAGGCAGCAAAACAAATGTAAAAACCCTTCCCTGCACTATCCAAAACTAGTGCTGGATATTTAATAAATTTAATAAATATACTTGTTCTGACTTACATACAAATTCAACTCAAAAACAAACCTACAGTTCCTATCCCGTTAAAAGGGTTTTGCCAAGAAGCGAGATCCTTACCTCTTATCTGCTCAGGAAAGAAGATAAACTCAGCATGCAGCATCATAGGGGGGAGAGGAAGGAGGCAGGGAGCGTCTGCAATGTTCAGTCAAATAATTACATTACAACCAGTGGATTCTTTATACAGCAGAAAGCCTCATACACTGCACTTTTCTCCCCAGTCCCTCCAAAGCCCGTTCATGTTTCCTGTCATCAGATAAGAAGTGCAAACACGCAAGCGCGGCCGGATCAGCTCCTATCAGTGTCCTGATCGTGTCTAATGTAAACTGTCAGGAAACTGAGCAAGGCTGTAGCTCTCACAGGCTTCACTTTTTTTAATGACATATATTTAGAAAAGTGATTAAATACCCACTTTGGAGGATCCCACGTCAACATTACATCGTGGCAAAACCCTTTAAGGTCTAAGCCTATTTTGGACTTAAGAATCAAGTTCTATTTTACAAATCTGACAGGTGTCATTTTAGCTGGGAATAACTTTTTAACGCTTTTACTTATCGGTGTGATTTTGAAATTGTGTTCTAACACTTTTGGTTGATACAATGCTCTCTTATTTTTAGAAAATATCACGTTAAAAATGTCTGCGTATAAGGGAATGTTCACACATCTTGTGCGAGCCGCTATACGACTGTTGTTTTAGAAGTACATGGTGGTCAGTGCATCCTTCTAAAGCGCCGACTGCCGGCCCCCATTCACCTTCATTTTCATCGCCGCTTATTGCGTACCGGGAGAAAGAAGTGACATGTCACTTCTTTCCGGGAAAAGAGCGAAGACAGCGTGTGAACACACCAAGGGATTTTTTTGCAGGATGAACTGACATTTTCTTTGGTACCACTTTAGGGTTTACATGACTTTTTGATTGCTTTTTATTCCTCCGAGCAGATCCTGACAGGACTATGACATACACAACTCGGAGGAAATTGTGCCCCGCTTGGTTCTCAAGACACCCTGCAACCACATAGAGGCGGTGCGATGGAGGACAGAGGAAGGAAGCAGCCTCTGTCAAACTGCTTAGCTACCGCGGTCACTATTGTAAGTGACAGCTAAAGGGCTAAACTTCCGGAACCATTATCTCTGCTCCCGATCGCAACTACAGGAGCTCGGCTGTCCATCACCGTCAGGCTCCCGCATCGATCATGCGTGCACAATGCCTGTGTCCGCACGCTCATCACTCAGGCAAGCTAGCATCACTCTTCTCTGTACTGATGAGGGGAAAACACCCCGAAACGGCTGTCTGCAGATGAGTGATGCTGGCTTAGCTAGATATCCCTTCTTGCTTTCCAAAGATCCAGTGGGTCAAAAGCAAATTGAGGATTTGTTACATCCAAAAGAGGGCGCTAGAGCTTCTCAGCTCCTTTCCCATAATGCCTTGTGATATATGACGTTCATATACATTATGGTGCATTAACAGGCCCTGCATCAGGACCTACAGGAACATCAAGGGGTTACTATACCTCCTACAAACAGAACAAATGGACCCAAAATATTATTCTACTACTATGAGGCCAAAATACACTTCAAAAATAGAATAACCTACAAAGAAGGCCACTCACACTTTCCCAGTGACCTGAACAAAGCCCAGGGAAACATTCTACAGTCAGCTTTTAAGAACTAGAATGGACCCCTAGGCAACCTGTGTGGTAAGCCTGCTGTTAGGGCAATGTATGGGTATGTTCACACAGCTTATTGGGACATGTACTGTAGGCGGCACAATACGCCCTGTGTTTTAGAAGTATGTGCTTTCCAGCGCAAACTTCTAAAGCACGGGGGGGGGGGGGGCAGCCTCATTCACTTCCATTATCAGCGGCGTGTAAGAAGAGACGTAATTCATAGTTCTCTATGGGAGCTATGAATTACTGTAATTGCGGCACGCATTTCAGCTGTATTAAAGCGCAAATACGCGGCAAAAAGCACTCCGCAATTACGCCGTGTACCCCTATATGTTACCTTAATAGCAGTCTGCATCATAGTGACACAGTGTACTACTATGTAACAGTATACAGTACACTATAATTGCTTATTTGTGGGAGTGGCCATCCTTGTAGGTTAATTCGCTATTAGAGGGGTTGCCCACCACCGACCATAATCATACCATCAGCCATTGGGGCCCCAGTAAAAACTTATACCCACCTTTCTCCGATTCCCACTTCTCTCCAGCCTTCTGTTTTCATTCGGTGACTTCCAAACGGGGACGTCACATGTCTTCACTTACATCACTGTCCTGAGATGTAAATTAGTGGCACGTGACCAGCTGAATAGAGATAAAAGGACGACATGTACAATAGTTGTCGCACTAACCAGTTCCTGACCGCGCCGTTTACCCTCCTCCCCACCCCTTCCTGATCAGGTATATTTTCATAGTATACGTGGGTTGGAATGCTAGAACGCTTTTGGCACTTGGTTATTTGAATTTTTGTTATCCCTTTTCTCCATGATACAAATTTTTTTCGCCTTTTTTTCGGATACATAAGGCAGTACTGTACTGTATTTTTTACATGACTATTTTATTAATATGAAGTAAAATAGTATATTCATTGTACGTTTTTTATTAACAGCATTGGTGTGCAACTGTGTCACTTTTCATGTACGCTTACACATAGGTGACATGAAGTGTTTGGTATTAAAGGCTCTAGGACTAAAAATTATGGATTGGGGTGGGTTATTCTCACTATTTTTTATCACATTATTAAAACAAAATATTTTATTTTTAAATCATTTTTACATATCGTGTCTCGCATAAGGACCTATGGGTGGAATTTTCCATAACTTCTTCTTGCTGTTTTCTCTGCAAATAGGGCTGATAGTTTAGCCCCAGTTACAGGAGAATTACAGCCCCAGTACTCGCTGCAATTAACTAATCAGCGGCGCTGGAAGCAGAGAGCATTGAGGCCTCTTGCTACCTTGTGTATACAGCCCTCATTGAGCACTGTATACAGGGGTGCCAATAGGGCGGTACGCGCAGTACACCTGTCAGGGGCCCTAATTAAAAAGGGGCCCACTGATATGTTACAAATAGTAAGTAGTAACGAGTGGGGGCCCCATTTGATTTGGCTGTATGGGGTCCTGAAACGGTTAATAGATGACTGATGGCAGCCCTGACTGTATACACAATAATCGAGAAGGCAGGGACGGTAATAACCTGCATCTGTCGTACTGTTAGAGACACAGCCCTGCCAGGTGCACCCCTCGGCACCGCCCTGCCAGGTGCACCCCTCGGCGCGTCTATAGGCACCGCCCTGCCAGGTGCACCCCTCGGCGCGTCTATAGGCACCGCCCTGCCAGGTGCACCCCTCGGCATGTATAGGCACCGCCCTGCCAGGTCCACCCCTCGGCATGTATAGGTACAGTCCTGCCAGGTCCACCCCTCGGCGGTCTATAGGCACCGCCTCCCAGGTGCACCCCTCGGCATGTATAGGTACAGTCCTGCCAGGTGCACCCTCGGCATGTATAGGTACAGTCCTGCCAGGTGCACCCCTCGGCATGTATAGGTACAGTCCTGCCAGGTGCACCCCTCGGCATGTATAGGTACAGTCCTGCCAGGTGCACCCCTCGGCATGTATAGGTACAGTCCTGCCAGGTGCACCCCTCGGCATGTATAGGTACAGTCCTGCCAGGTCCACCCCTCGGCATGTATAGGTACAGTCCTGCCAGGTCCACCCCTCGGCATGTATAGGTACAGTCCTGCCAGGTCCACCCCTCGGCATGTATAGGTACAGTCCTGCCAGGTCCACCCTTCGACATGTATAGGTACAGTCCTGCCAGGTCCACCCTTCGACATGTATAGGTACAGTCCTGCCAGGTCCACCCTTCGACATGTATAGGTACAGTCATGCCACGTCCCCCCCTCGGCATTTATAGGTACAGTCCTGCCAGGTCCACCCCTCGGCATGTATAGGTACAGTCCTGCCAGGTCCACCCCTCGGCATGTATAGGTACAGTCCTGCCAGGTCCACCCATCGGCATGTATAGGTACAGTCCTGCCAGGTCCACCCTTCGACATGTATAGGTACAGTCCTGCAGGTCCACCCCTCGACATGTATAGGTACAGTCCTGCCAGGTCCACCCATCGGCATGTATAGGTACAGTCCTGCCAGGTCCACCCTCGGCATGTATAGGTACAGTCCTGACAGGTCCACCCCTCGACATGTATAGGTACAGTCCTGCCAGGTCCACCCTTCGACATGTATAGGTACAGTCCTGCCAGGTCCACCCTTCGACATGTATAGGTACAGTCCTGCCAGGTCCACCCTTCAGTATGACATACACTATATCAAATTGTATCCGGGCAATGACTTTAATAATGTATACCGTCCACGTATTAGGAAGCTGAACAGTCAGGGCCGACCCCATGGGGTGAACAGCGAGTGTACATGACTCGTGCTGTCTACGGGGTTACGCTCATCTGCACTGCAAATACATAAAAAAAATTACCACAGGACAAACCGAGTCCACACCTCCGGCGTATTGCCCGCTGCTGCGCATGCGCCACTGCGGCCGCTCTGCCTGCTGGGAGTAGTGTGACTTGGGCGGAAGTTCTCCTGAGTTCCGTGTATCGGAATCCTGCGCTCTGTAGTAGAGGCGCCCCCTGCCCGCGGGATGTGGAAGATAGGGATGGGCGAAGCGCGGGAACCCTTATTGCAGATGTCGCGGTGTATTCCAGCCTCATGTGCATTTCATTGTAGTACTGATGAGAAATATCGCCTCAGAAGGCAGCGTATATGACAGGCTCGCCTGCTTGTAGAACCTCAGACACATCCAGTCAGGGCTGCAACCGGCGGCTCAACTACATTATGTTCAGTGATGTCTCAGTATAAGCTTTATCCACGTGGTGATGTCACAGTACTGAGATCTAAGACACTGTGATGTCGCAGTATAGGGATCATGCACCAGCTGATTTCAAAGTATAGGGATCATGCACCCTGTGATGTCACAGTATAGGGACCATGCACAGGGTGATGTTACAGTATAGGGATCATGCACCCGGTGATGTCACAGTATAGGGATCATGCACCCGGTGATGTCACAGTATAGGGATCATGCACATGGTGATGTCTCAGTATAGGGATCATGCACATGGTGATGTCATAGTATAGGGATCATGCACCCGGTGATGTCACAGTATAGGGATCATGCACTTGGTGATGTCACAGTATAGGGATCATGCACATGGTGATGTCGCAGTATAGGGATCATGCAGCCGGTTATTTCACAGTATAGGGATCATGCACCCTGTGATGTCACAGTATAGGGATCATGCACCCTGTGATGTCACAGTATAGGGATCAAAGACACTGTGATGTCACAGTATAGGGATCATGCACATGGTGATGTCATAGTATAGGGATCATGCACCCTGTGATGTCGCAGTATAGAGATCATGCACATGGTGATGTCGCAGTATAGGGATCATGCACCCGGTGATGTCACAGTATAGGGATCATGCACCCGGTGATGTCGCAGTATAGGGATCATGCACCTGGTGATATCACAGTATAGGGATCATGCACATGGTGATGTCATAGTATAGGGATCATGCACCCGGTGATATCACAGTATAGGGATCATGCACCCGGTGATGTCACAGTATAGGGATCATGCACAGGGTGATGTCATAGTATAGGGATCATGCACCCGGTGATATCACAGTATAGGGATCATGCACATGGTGATGTCGCAGTATAGGGATCATGCACATGGTGATGTCGCAGTATAGGAATCATGCAGCCGGTTATTTCACAGTATAGGGATCATGCACATGGTGATGTCACAGTATAGGGATCATGCACATGGTGATGTCGCAGTATGGGGACATGCAAGGGTGATTCATAGTATAGGGACACCCCCGGTGATTAAACAGTATAGGGATCATGCCCCCGGTGATTCCCATTATGGTCATGCACCCCCCCGGGGGTGGGGTTTCCAGTTAGGATCAGGCCCCCCGGATGTCCCAGTAAGGATCATGCACAGGGTGATTCACAATGGGGATCACACGGTGAGTCAAGTAAGGTCATCCCCCGGTTGATGTACAGTATGGATCTGCACCGGTTTACAGTATGGGGGATCATGCACCCGTATGTCACAGTATGGGGACCCCTTCCCCCTATGTCACAGTAAGGTCATGCACCGGGTGATTTCCCCGTAAGGGATCAGCACCCTGTGATGTCACGATGGGGGTCAGACGGGTGAGTCACGAAAAAATTTTTTTTTATTTTTTTTTCCCCCCGCACCCTATGTCCTATAGGATCATGCACCCGTATGTTTCACCGTACAGGGATCATGCCATGGTGATGCACAGTACAGGCTCATGTACCCCGGTGAGTCCAGTTAGGGATCATCACCCGGTGTTTCACAGAAATAGGGATCACCCCCGGGTGACACAGTATAGGGATATGCACCCCGTGATGTCACAGAAAGGGATCTGCACTTTGGGATGTCAGAAAAGGGAAACAGGGTACCTGTGATAACCCCAGAAAAGGTCAGCAAAATGTGGTCCCAGAAAAGGGGATCATGACGGATGTCCAGATGGGGATCATGCCCCCGGGTATATCACATTTAATGGGGAACATGCACCGGTATGTCACAGAAAGGAATCATGCACGGGGTGTGTCACAGTACAGGGATCGTGCACATGGTGATGTCACAGTACTGGGAACATGTACACTGTATTCACAGAAAGGGGGACATGCAAAAATTATGTCACAGTACGGGGGATCATGCACCTGTGTCAAAAGTTTTGGGATTTTTAGACACTTGATGTCACAGTACAAGGGTCATGCACCCTGAGGTCACAGCATGAGCGTTCTTACACTCATTCAACGAGCTCATGTTATAGGAAAACACCAATACTGTTGTCACACTAGTTCAATACTGTGCTTAGTGATGTCCCAGTATAAGGTTTATCCACATAGTGATGTTACAGCATGGACTTAATAAATACCTAGATGTCACAGTACAGGGATCATGCACATAGTAGTGTCACAGTAGAGGGAGCATGCAGAGTATGATGTCACAGCACAAGCATTCTTCATATAGTTCAAGAATTATACAATGATTTCAGCATAGAGGACATACTGATGTCACAATAGCGGGATCTTGCACACAGTAATGTCACAACATGAACATTGTTCACATACTAGTAGTTAGTTCAAGGATAATAGACATGATAATATCACACAAGAGGAAAACACAGATACTGATGCCACACTAGTTCAATAATGTGCTCAGTGATGTCCCAGTATAAAATGTATCCACATTGTGATGTCACAGTACAAGGATCTTGCACGCAGTAATGTCGCAACATGAGCATTCTTCACATAACAGTAGTACGTTCAAGTATAATCCACACAATGACAATCACAACAGAGGAAAACAGATATTAATGTCACAATACAGGCATAAAACATCCAGCAGGGACAACAATTTTGGTGTCCCATCCAGTTTTTCATTCTTTTTGCCATCTGAAATAGGCATTATTCCACCACCGATGTACATTAGAGAAGTCCCTGATGAGTGTGAGCACAATCTCTGTACAAGCAAATGGTAGCTAATAAACTCACTATATTCATTCCCTAGCAACACCAGTTGCATGTGGAGATCCAATAATGAAGATGCAATGGATATGCTTTAGGTAGTTTTATTGACTGTATCTTGAGAGATAACATATTGAGGTCAAAACAGATTCTCATCTCCAGCTCTGTGTAACATGTCGGGTCAAAATGGAGATAAAGCAGAAATGTGACAGGATTTGACCCCAGAGAACAGGAGGAATAACAGAAAGCAAAGACACATGGCAATTCATCAATATCCAACATAACCACATACAAACAGTGGCTATGTAACGTATCATAGTATTCAACAGATATAACATAGAATACAGTATATAATAAATGGATCCTAGTTAGCAGTGCAGTATGCTTATAAGGCTGGTGTTTTTTTCTCTCTGGATTATGGAGGTCTGTTGACCCAAATGAGAAGTCTGAAATGGACTCAAATGAGAAGTAAAAAGAGAGTAGGACCACCCGCTTTGAGATCCCATTGATAGTCGGGGGTGGCTTAAACATTTTTGATCAAAACGTGAACTAAAAATCTCAAAGTTTTTTCATGTATATTTAGGAGGGACAGCACACCTCCCGTCTGAAACCCATAGGATTTCACTATATTTACTGACATTATGGAGTAATGTCCATCTGGTGTGCCAACGAAGATTCTGGAAACAAAGACAAAATGAAAACAAGCAAAACACGACAATAACTGAGATGGATGGCGAAGAAAAGTCCAATGGGTACATGCCTAGGCCATAGTGCAGACAACTGTTCTTGGATAGTTCAGTGGCTACAGAAAGTATTCAGACCCCTTTACATTTTTCACTCTTTGTTTCATTGCAGCCATTTGGTAAGATCAAAAAAGTTCATTATTTTACTCATTAATGTACACTCTGCACCCCGTCTTGAGAGGGAAAAAACAGAAATGTAGATATTTTTGCAAATGTATTAAACAAGAAAAACTGAAATATCACATGGTCTTAAGTATTCAGACCCTTTGCTTAGTATTGAGTAGAAGCACCATTTTAAGCTAGTGGAGCCATGAGTCTTTTTTCACACCTGGATTTGGGGATCCTCTGCCATTCTTCCTTGCAGATCCTCTTCAGTTCCTTCAGGATGGGTGGTGAATGTTGGTGGAAAGCCATTTTCAAGTCTCTCTAGAGATGCTCTATTGGTTTTAGGTCAGGGCTCTGGCTGGTCCAGTCAAGAATGGTCACAGAGTTGTTCTGAAGGGGCCACTGCTTTGTTATTTTAGCTGTGTGCTTAGGGTCATTGTCTTGTTGGAATAAGAACCTTTGGCCAAGTCTGGGGTCCAGAGCACCGTGGAAGAGGTTTTCATCCAGGATATCTCTATACTCAGCCGCATTCATCTTTCCTTTTCAACTCAAAAACACCCCCATAGCATGATGCTGCCACCGCCACTGTTTCACTGTTGTGATTGTATTGGGCAGGTGATGAGCAGTGCCTGCCTTTCTCCACACATAGTACCACTTACAATTAATGCCAAACAGTTAAATCCTCGTCTCATCCGACCAGAGAATCTTATTTCTCATAGCCCAGGAGTTCTTCATGTATTTTTTTGCAAACCGTATGCGGGCTTCCACACGTCTTGCACCGAGGAGAGGCTTCTGTCGGCACACTGTGCCATAAAGCCCCGACTGGTGGAGGGCTGCAGCGAAAGTTGACTTTGTGGAACTTTCTCCCTACTGCCTCTCTGGAGCTCAGCCACGGTGAACTTGGGGTTCTTCTTTACCTCTCTCACCAAGGCTCTTCTCCCAAATGCTTAGTTTGGCTGGACGGCCAGGTCGAGGAAGAGTTGTGGTCGTTCCAAACTTCTTCCATTTAAGGATTATGGAGGCCACTGTGCTCTTAGGAACCTTGAGTGCTGCAGAAATTCTTTTTTAACCTTGGCCAGATCTGTGCCTCGCCGCCACAATTCTGTCTCTGAGCAGCTCCTTGGGCAGTTCCTTAGACCTCATGATTCTTATCTGCTCTGACATGCAGTGAGCTGTGAGCTCTTCTATGGACAGGTGTGTGCCTTTGCTAATCAGTTTTGTTAAACACAGCTCGACTCCAATGAAGGAGTAGAATCATCTCTAGGAGGATCAGAAGAAAATGGACAGCATGTGAGTTAAAAATGAGTGTCACAATAAATTGTCTGAATACTTATGACCATGTGATATTTCAGTTTTTCTTGTTTAATAAATTTGCAAAAATATCTACATTTCTGTTATTTTCCTTTCAAGACGGGGTGCAGAGTGCACATTAATGAGCAAAAAAAATGAACTTTTTGGATCTTACCAAATGGCTGCAATGAAACAAAGAGTGAAAAATTTAAAGAAGTCTGAATACAGTCTGTACTCAATGTATGTAAGTCAGTCAATCAGGACAATCTTGGATGTTGGCCTGCAGCTTTTAAAGCAACCTTGGTGAAATGTCTGCTTTTGTCCTCACCCCTTTCTTGATAATGTCCTATTAGCAGGGTGGTGACATGATGATGGCCAGGAATAATAAGAGGGTTTCTTTCTGACTGCACATAACTGCCGCAGTAAAGGCAGAGGTTCTGCTGGTGTTGATGGAATAGTTCTTGCTCAGTCAGATGTGCTCTTTCCTGTTGCATGGGTTCCTCGGGTGACACCATTGGTGGAGGAAGTGAAGGCCTTTGAAAAACCAGAGCAATACAGGGAAGTTGACGTGGTCGGACAGGTTCAGGTTGCTGGCGAAGCTCTTTTAGCTCAGGCATAGGCATCCTAGTGAAATTCATGTCCAAGTGTACTGTTACAGAATTAGTAGTGGATTCACTGGACCAACGCAAGCATAAGTCAGTATAACTCGTATAAGTCAGGTCAGAGAGTGGGGTCTAAGGAGCCTCCCAGTCTTCACCAGAGCCTGCTGCAAGGCAGGTTGGGTTTGTGCGGTGAGAGACTCCCAGATTACTACCCCTGACACTACTTGCTTGCGGTGGCAGCTGAGGTGAGTATGGTACAAAACTGAAATGTCAGGGACAGGCAGAAAAGTCATGGCAGGCAATGTGGTCAATATAAACAGACAGGAAGGTCTGGTAAATGGAACGACAAGATAAACCCTAAACCACCCCTCCAGGAATACCACAACAACACCAACAAGGTCAGGGGATGGGTACCAGATATAGGGTCAGCACCCACCAATAAGCCAAGTACCGCAATAATGGCCCTTTAAATTTCATAGAGCCAGTACACATGCGCCCTATGGAGCGTGATGGCGTGTGCCGCCACACTGCAGAGGAGTGCAAGGAAGCAGGAGCATGGAGAGTTTAGCAACAGTAGGGAGACTTGGGGCATGTCGAGGGGCCAGGCTTTGGGGGGCCCGTGGTGGACTCTTTGCCCACTAGTGACTAGATTATCTTTAACCCCTTTTTCCCGACATTTGGACGTTCTATATTTTCTTTGCGGGAAAAGGGACTTCTGCAAAGCTGTCGGGTATGCCCAAAAGGAAAAAAGGGCATGCTCTCAAGCGGGCCCACCCAATTCCCAACATGGGACCAGCGCGGGGAAAAATTAAACCCCTTAGCTGCCAAAAATTTTTGGGGGATCCCCGCAGAAAAGGAAAAAGGGCAGAGGGAAAGGGGCTCCCTCTGCCCCCCTTGGAGCAGCCCCCGGCGCAGTCGAGGTTTGCTGATGATTTCCCTGAAAAGCCTGGAAAAACCTTGGGATTCTTTAAAGTCGGCGGGGCCGCTGGGCATAGTTTTGGGAACATTTTCCCGTGGAGAGCATTACACGTAGAAATTGCTGTGTGCTCTCTTTGAAACATTTGATCTGGGATTCCCCAATTATCTGGGGGTCCCAAATTTTCATAACCATTGAATTGCACCCCTTTCCCATCAAAAAACCCGGGGGGAAAATTTGTGCATGCCCCAGGTTTTTGGGCGCTGGGAAAATCTGTTCAGTTTTTAAACTACTAAAGGGGAATTTTTTTTTTTTTTAAAAAATCATTTTTTTTTTTCCATTTTTACACGGGTAAGGAACATTAAAAGCATACTCCCCCGTTATAAAAAGCTTGACTCCAAAATTTTTTTTAAAATTATTTTTGGTTTACCACTTTTTTCCAAAAAACAAAAAAACCTTTTTTTGTTCAAAACAACATGGGGGGGAAATTTTTTTAGCCTTACCCCATGTGGTTTTGGTGGGTTAAGAAACCCCAAACCCTTTGGACGGGAAGGGGGGGGGTAAAATTTTTTTAAATTTTTTTTAATTTGGAAACCCTTTAAATTTAAAAATTGATTTGGGAAAGGGGGCCCTTAAAGGGGTTTTTAAATCCCTTAAAGGGGTCCAAAATCCCATTCCTTCCCCCCTCTTTTTCGGGGGAAAGGCTGGGGACCGGGGCAAAATTTGGTTTTTTTTTTTTTTGTTTTTTTTAAATTTTCTTTGGCATTTTCCCTTTTTATTTTCCTTTTGGAAATTTAAAATTAAAACCCTTCCCCCCCCCGGGTTTTTGGGTTTTTTTTTAAACCCTTTTTCAAAAAAATTCCCTTTTTAATTTTTTGATATACGGGGGTTAAAAGATGTACAACTTTAATACAAATATAAACAAATTAACTAAAGAAATATAAAAAGGGATAATGACCCTGAGCAAGGAAGAGGAGGAAAAAATTTTGGTCCCAGGCGGGCACTTTCTTAGATTTTTTGATGCATAATCCCCCAAAAAGGGTAATAATAATGTTTAGGGTCTGGAGAACGTAGGAAACACCACCCAATAGACTATAGACATTTATTTTGTTTCATGAAGTTCACAGGGATATACAGGCTTTAGAACTCTTATATGACCTTTAACGTCCCAAGTTGCCTGCTAGGTCTGCTTTTAAGTACCATTGTGAACTCAGAAAAGGGATCATTACTTGCCTAATTTCTGCCTCTGGTAAGAAGCTCCCAATAAAGACAAAAATTGTGATTGTGTGTTCTTTAAACGCTCCGTTTCCAACCTATCCATCGTCATGTAATGTTTGACCTGCTGTAATACCATTTCTGGGGTGGTGGTGGACATGTCTGGCTACTTATTGAGAATACATCTTTTAGTCCCTAGTAGTATGGTATGGATCATGTGTGTGGAGTTTGTTTTGGCAGGCAGGTCATGGAATAGCAGCACATTTGGTGACAAGAGTAGTTCAATGTTTGCCTTTTGCTTAAAGGGGTGGTCTCACTACAAGGATTGCTTTTTATGTTAAAGATCTTGCAAAAATAAGTCACTTTGTAATACATGTCCAATAACAGTATCCTACCTATTCTGAGATATCCCCTCTTGTATGTGCTGTATCAGCTCCTCAGGTCGCCATAGCTACAGACCTGTTTGATCTATCCTGATAGGCTACCAGCACTGGTTGCTACAGCTACAGACCTGGCTTCTACTGCAGCCCTTGGAAGCCCGTAAACACCCCCTGAATTCAAAATGAAAACAAGAAAAAAGGGGCGAGGTAAGGTGAATCAGTGTAAAGAACAACCCCATTAAATAAATTTATTTCATCTTCCAAAACTCTGTGAGGCATGCAAAAAAGATCCATGTACCCCTATCCGTTTTTGGGGTTGGGACTTTGGGCATTGCAATTTGCGATCTGGCGCTGGAAAAGGGGAAAGGGGGTGTTGAAAAAAAATCGCCATATGGTGAAGGGAAAGATATCTTTCCATTTTTCCCCACCCAATGATTTTTGGAAAATCTCCCCCCGCCCGGATATCGTACTTTTATATCATGGTCCAGAAAATCTAGGGCCATTTTTTAAATTGTTATCACTGATATTGGGTCTGAGTTTACGAATTATAATTTATATATTATCATAAAGAATGCTTGCCACTTGAGAAACTTCTTTGTATATCATGTTGCCACAACTCTTATGAATTTTCTTCACTTTAAAAATTCATAGTAAATATAGCACAGTAATCACTTCTTTCAGAATATATACAGGTAACCGTTTCGGGTAAAATTCTAAAGTCCAACCTTACAGTCCATGTAGACTATTATAGGGCTGAAGTACGCTGTTGCTCCGAGCATGTGATCTCCATCATCTCCGTGCTTGTCTGCACCTGTAGGTGGAGCGTGTATCTTTAAGAAACCCCCAGCTCGTAGGGATGGTATAGTAGGGAATAAAATACAGATTAAATAAAGAAATCTAGGATAATAGCAATGTTGATATATATTATAGTAATTTAACCTACTTTTATCGATGTTTTTAAACGTTGTTTTTAATGTGTTGGATTTGTATACAAGTACAACCGTTTCACTATCCCAGAATGCTTGACCAAGGGGGCGGACCCTGAAATCTAGCAGGTGCAGACGAGCACGGAGATGATGGAGATCACACGCTCAGAGCAACAGCGTACTTCAGCCCTATAATAGTCTACATGAACTGTAAGGTTGGACTTTAGAATTTTACCCGAAACGGTTACCTGTATATATTCTGAAAGAAGTGATTACTGTGCTATGTATGTACGTATGAGTTTATTAGAGTGAAGAAAATTCATAAGAAGTTTTGCTTTAGGATTGGGGAAAATCCTGATGTTTGCCTACTATTGGGTAACCAGGGACACACTGAGTCACAAAATGAAATAAGTGAAACTATCTAAAAGAAAGTACTGCCACTTGAGAAAACCAGAAAAGGATCAAACGGGTCAGACAATATCTCCTTATTCATTCTAGTCACTCTAATTTTAATTCAACTACAAATCTGAGAGTATGTTAGGAAATATGATGATGGTAAGTCATATTTGGACCTAAGGTTCTGAAAGGTGAGCATATTACCCTGGTTCTGATCATATAAATGCATAACCCTCTCTGTGCCCCTCTGTCTCCACAGGTGGAAGTGTTGATTAGTTATGCCTGCTGGGAATTTAGGGTCTGTGATGAATCGATATACTCATAGTTATCATGTCGGTACTCCAGCCACCACCCTCTCAATGTCATTTGAAACTCTTCATCCTGAGCCAAATATGTAGGAAATCACCAAACAAACTTCTTCCCCCAAAGTGACACCACCTGCAAGTCAAGTCACATTGGGGAGTGGTCAGATATCATCAAATCTCCTATTTTAACATGTTCAATCCTGGGTAACATCACCTCTGGCACAAGAATATAATCGAGTCTAGACCATGTGGAATGAGGGTGTGAGAAGTGCGTAAATTCTCTGGCCTCAGGGTTAAGTACTCTCCAGGGATCTACTAGTTTAAAATTTTTTACAAATGTCGGAAGGAGTTGATCGTTACGAGATGGCTGATTTCGATGTTCCTCCCCATTTCGTCTGTCCTCGCTATGAGCAGGAACAGAATTGAAATTTCCCCCCATAAGTAGTCCAGGTGAGTTATCTTGAAGGAGAACATCCTCCAAAGATTGGAAAAATCATGCTCCGTTCGAGTTTGGTCCATATACGCAGTAAATTGAGAATGTCTCATTTCCCATTTGTACCTGCATGTTTGCCCATCTGCCCTCCGAGTCATTTTTATCGCCGATCACTTGCCCGGGAAATTTTTTGTTTATCAATATGAGTACTCCCGCTTTCCTATGAATGGATGGAGATCCCATCACCTCCCCCACCCACATTTTCCTCATTCTGTGGAAGTCTTCTGCCAACAGATGCGTCTCCTGGAACAGCGCAACGTTGACTTTCATGCGTTTAAGATGACGCAGCACCAGGAGCCTCTTATTAGGGGATCTCAGACCCTTCACATTCTAGGTAACTACTCGAAGGAATTTGTTCTATCTGTGTAGGTATGGTTAACTCTGTTATCCTCCCCCCTGCTCCCGCCTGCTAGGAATCCAAATGTAAAATTAACAACGTATGGGCACTGAACTGGCCTACAACTATTTTTAACAGTAATGTCAAAAACGAAATCAACAAAAGATCTAAGATCACAAGCTGATTTGGAGATGAAACAGGTCACTCCAAACAGAGTATCGTGACAAATCACTTTTCTTTTTTCCATGAGGATGTGAGAGGTTATACAAGTAATGCAGACGTTAAAAAGGGCAATTCTCTGCATTTAGCCTTCTAATTTAAGAGAGTTCCCACCACTCTCCCGCCCCCATACATTATGTTATCACAGCATCAACAAGTATAACACAGTGTACATAATGTAAACAGAGCATTATAGAAAGTGTATGTACTTTTTTTTTTTTTGTTACTGGAGTGTTAGAAGCTATGTCTCTGTCCCTATGATGAGAGAAAACAATCATGTGCGGGTGTTGTCCATCTCGGTGTTAAGTATCATGATTGTGAGCTTGTTTGGAACGTTGCTCCTTAGGACGGACACCAAGAGGTGGGAAATCCTCGTTAGCGTGTTCATTCCTATGCCGATGGTGAGAGATCTCTTTTGGTGGAGATGTTCGCTGTGAGGATTCTTCTGGCGAGCTGGACGACCTTCGTAGGTAGCTTTTCACCTCCTCTGGTGAGTGGAAAGTCGAGGAATTGCCGTTTTTGTGAAAAATCTTTAAGGTGGCTGGATACAGGAGGGCAAATTTAATGTTCCTGTGGAAGATGTCAGAACATATTGTAGAAAATGCTCGTCGCCATTTCACAACCTCTGTCGAAAAGTCTTCGAATAGAAGGATTTTGTGGCCCCTTAGCATCAGAGGGACTTTCATCCGCTTTAGGATTTTGGCTTTGTCGGTGAAATCAAGATACTTCATAATTATTTGCCTTGGTCTTTCCCACAAAGCTGGTGGGACATTGGGCCCGGATGCTTCAAGGCTTCTGCGATCTGGCCCTACTCTGTGGGCTCTTTCGACTTTGCAGAGACATTTGATGTTCAATGCTCTGGGGAGCTCCTTCTCCCAAATATGTAGCAGGTCTCTGCTGGACGGTTTCTGCAAGTCCTACTGTTCTTGTGTTGCTTCTGCGTGACCTGTTTTCTAGGTCTTCAACCTTACTCCAGAGTCTTTTATTTTCCTACACCACCTCCTATAGTGTAGAAGTCTGTTGGTCCACTTCTCTTTCCAACTCCTGTATCCGAGTCTCCACCTCATTCAGCCGGAAATTGTAAATCAGATTGTATTTGTTGCATTGTCACCAATACTGTTTTGATTAACGCCTCCTGGATGCCTGTGCCAATCCTACTGGATATTTCTTCAATGATATGGTTGTAGTTAATAAGATGCGAATCCTGGCATTCTTAAAGTTCCAGGGTTTCATCTGCCTGACGAAGCGAGGATGTAAGGTTTGATGGGGATGGAGGCATGGTGAACGATGAGTCCCCCACTTCGTGCTGCGGTTGAGAGAGATTTTTAAGGGATTTAGCAGTTTGTTCCATCTGTTTAGGCTGTCCATTACCTCCCATCTTTTGCAAAAACGGTCCATATATGAAGAGGAAAGTGCTATATTGAGGCCTTTTATATCTCAATTTGTAAAATCGGTAGTGGAAGAGATATGGAACTGCTTACTTCAGTCTCTAAATAGTTCCTTTCAAATTGACTTTTGAGTTATGGCACAGGAATAAGAGTAGTCTTAGAAACTGACAGGTGGTGGCAGTCTTTCCTCACTTTTCAAGTCAGTGTGATTGTGCAGAAGTGCTGGTGAATAATGCTATATGGCAGTGAATGTCTGAAGTATTCCTGCTTGTGTTGTTTAGTAAATGAGCACCATATAGGTAGTTAGGGGGAAAATGTGCCAGGTCTCAGAGATATGCAGTACTGTTTGAATTGCTTGTTGCCGAAGCCAGTGAGACGTGGGAAGTGTTGGAGGTGTCCCCTCTTGATAAAGGTGCTTTGGGTATAAAACAGCTCACAGGCAATTGCTCTTTCTGCCTGTGGTATTTATATTGCACAATGCTGCAAAGCAGTTACTTGATTGACGTTTGCTCCCTCTGAATGTATGGTGGGGCGGGTTTTGAGACTGTATGTCAAAATTTATCAAGATGGCCACCCCGTTTTTCAAATAGGGGGCCAAAAGCTCCTCTCACCTCCCTTTAGATTGCTGGAACTGCGCTTCTCCGGCTCTCCCGGTATGATCATGGCCTCCGCTATTAGTAGTGCAAGTGCGATGCTTGTTTTACAGGCGGAGAGGTTCGTGATGGCGCCCGTGGGTAACGGAGCCTGCCCGCTGTCCAATGTACGCTGCGGGCCGTGTGGCTCCCACTGCTCGCTACGAACGCCTCTCTCTCTCTGCACTGCTCCCCTCACTTCTGGCCGCGGTGCTACCAGCGTAGACTGAGTCTGTGGTGTCTCCGGTGTCCTTCAGGGAGTCTTGCAGATGTGCTTGGTGGTTATGTTGGCCGTTAGTGGGAGCGGCGATGCAGGAGCTCGTTTGCCCTACTCACACCACCATGGCGCCGTAACCGAAAGTCTCTGGATTTTCTTTTAAAGTTTGTGGGGATGGTTTCCAAATCCGCAAACCGTTTAATATATAATTAGCTGGTACAGTTAGTTGGACTCAGTGCCAAGAGCAAGAGGAATTAGATCTTGCCAGTGCTACTGCTCCCATATCTTCAAATAAGAAAATAGATTAAACACACTTATCGTATAGCGGTTTAATAACCGTCAAAGCTCCTCCATGTAGCAGAGTAGATTCCTCATCCGTATTGACTCCTCGTGGCTATATGCAATTTTCACCTCGTTTTTCACTGTGTACTTTTGCTACGGCACTCGGCTTCCAGCAAACCGCACCACCCAGCTTTCCATGCAGGGGGATCCTGAAAGGCTGGACTAACTCTGCTGTGAATGCAATTGCTTCTGACTTGACACAAACATGACAAGGGAGTCGCCAGCTCTCACACACTGTGGGCTGAACAATTTAACTCTTCATGTACCGCAAAATGAGACAGGCTTACTTGCATGAGATAACCGCACCGCTCCATCCAACTGACTCTATCCTTCGTGCTCCGGAATCAGCTGACCGTCCTCAGCAACACAACAAGAAAGGTAAGTGAAAAGTCCTGAGAAAAAGACTTCTAAAGATTCCAGCGCAGGGTAAAATCTTGTATCTTTATTGTCAGTATACAGCAGACCAAAACATGGTGCGTGCGATGGGTTACGCGTTTCTAACCCTTCCGGTTCTTCATCACGGCCCTCCCTCTCACACACCTGTGACTTCCTTAAAAATCCTTTAAAACCAATCAGAATTCAGTACCTTGCTCAAGATCGTATCCATTACATTTGAAACTACTTATACTTATGCCTATAATAATACATTCAGCTATAAATATTCATTAAATCATTTCGGTAATTTAACCCTAAAGGTGTGCGTGTGTTTAGATGCAATATCCAGAAGGCTTCTCTCATCTTAACCTTTTGTTCCCAATTGCCTCCTCTAACTGGTTTGTGTACAGCTTCAATACCATAACATGTGAAGTTTGTTAGATCACTTTGATGCTCTTCTACGAAATGCCTCACAGCTCCTAACTTAAAAGTTTGCTTATTTTTAATGCCTGTAATATGCTCAGCAATACGTCTTTTAATCTGTCTGATTGTACAGCCTACATATGCTTTGTTGCATTGTGTACAATCTATTATATAAATGGCATGATGTGTGTTACAGTTTAAAAAACTTTTTATCTTATACTGTGTGGAATTGTCAAAGTTACCAAATGAATTTTTTTGGTCATAAATTTACATATTGCCTCTTGTGCCCCCACATTGGTATGAACCCTGTTGCGACAGCCATGTTGTCCTATTACTGTCCAATTTTGAATACATGCTGGGAGATATGTAACTTGCTATAGTTCTGTTCCTCCTTGGAACACATTGTACTCCCTCATCCAACACTCTGGCTAGTATGGGATCTTGTCTCAAAATGGGTATGCATTTAAAAAATATTTTTTTAACTTCACTAAAATCCTCGCTGTAGGAGGTAACAAATGTTGTTTTATTATAATTATTTTGCACATTCCCCTTTTTGGTTACAAGCATATCTTTATGTTCTTTATCTGATACTATTTTTTCTGCTCTTTTGACCATCCAACTAGGATAATTTCTGTCCTTAAATTTAGTTCTAATTTCCATTGTTCTCGAGTACAAATTCTTTTTGCTCAGGTGAATTCTCCCACCGGTATGGCCTTAATCACATGTTGAGGATGGCAACTATTGGCTCTTAAAATGCTATTCCCTGCATTTGGTTTTGTATACTGAGTAATAACAACTCTCTGTGTAGTTTGATCCCCTTTTAAGTACATATCTAAAAAACAGATATATTCCTTATTAGCCTGATAAGTGAATTTTAGGTTAAGACAGTTATCATTCATGTACATGGCAAATTTTTGCAAAGATGAATTATTTCCCTTCCACACAATCAATCCATCATCTATATATCGTCCAAACCATACCATACATGATCTGAAAGGATTCAGATCATTATAGATAGCTTGCTCCTCCCAGCATGACATATAGATTTGCCATTGATGGGGAAAAAGTAGCCCCCATGGGTGCTCCCACTTGCTGCAAAAAAAATTTTTTGTTGAAAATGAAGTAATTGTATTCTAAGAGAAATTCAATGGCCATATTTAAAAAAGTTTTCAATTCCTCACTATAATCGCTATATTTCACAATGTGATGTTCCACTGCTTTTACTGCCAAATTGTGGGGTATACATGAGTTATACCCCACTACATCACATGTCACCCAATTATATTCATTAGACCATGTAAAATTGTCAAATTCATTCAATACAGTAGTGCTGTCTTTCAAATACCCTGGTGTTCTTTTTAACAAAGGTTGTAGCAGATTATCTACCCAAAAACTCAATCTCTCTCCTAGTGAGCCTCTCCCTGATATGATAGGCCTCATCTCAGGTGGAAACACACCTTTTTGAGTTTTGGGTATTCCGTAAAAAATCGGTATAACAGGATTAGATGGTACAAGGTAATTAGCTATTTTTTCCGTTAATACACAGTATAAGATAAAAAGTTTTTTAAACTGTAATACACATCATGCCATTTATATAATAGAGTGTACACAATGCAACAAAGCATATGTAGGCTGTACAATCAGACAGATTAAAAGACGTATTGCTGAGGATATTACAGGCATTAAAAATAAAGCAATTTTTTAAGTCAGGAGCTGTGAGGCATTTCGTAGAAGAGCATCAAGGTGATCTAACAAACTTCACATGTTATGGTATTGAAGCTGTACACAAACCAGTTAGAGGAGGCAATTGGGAACAAAAGGTTAAGATGAGAGAAGCCTTCTGGATATTGCATCTAAACACACGCACACCTTTAGGGTTAAATTACCGAAATGATTTAATGTATATTTATAGCTGAATGTATTATTATAGGCATAAGTATAAATAGTCTCAAATGTAATGGATACGATCATGAGCAAGGTACTGAATTCTGATTGGTTTTAAAGGGTTTTTAAGGAAGTCACAGGTGTGTGAGAGGGAGGGCCGTGATGAAGAGCCGGAAGGGTTAGAAACGCGTAGCCTATCGCACGCACCATATTTTGGTCTGCTGTATAGTCACAATAAAGATACAAGATATTATCCATTACTGGAATCTTTAGAAGTCTTTTTCTCAGGACTTTCCACTTACCTTTCTTCCCATATCTTCAGCCTCATCAGATGAGTTTCATTTTGAAAATGGATGACATGAAGCAGGCAAAACATTGCCACAGGGAAAAGATTCTGCTTCCATAGCAAATAGATTGACCAGATTTCAGCAAAATTTTCACTTGCTTTCAAAAAAGTAGAAGAGTTCAAACATTCATCAAAACTGACTGTGGCTGAGGCCATTCCTTCATACCCTGATATTGTTAGAGATGTTGCCCCGTGGTCACCACTTTGCCCCAACCCAAGTTAGCGTAGAGAGGCCGTTCTCTAAGCTGGAAATAATGTGATCAGATGTGAAGTCATCTATGAAGGATCTGATGGAGGTGATACTATTTCTCAGAACAAATTCATAGACTCTGTAAATGTTATTCAGCGAATTTTTGTTGAAAAGTGTTTTTTCCCACTTCCTGCAGCATTTTGCATATTTACAATTTTTTTGGTGTTCTAAAGTCGTATCCAATAAATATATTTGACACTGACAAGCAAAATGGTAACAATGTTTTGAACTTGTGACTTTCAGGCTCCATATCTCACCATCCACTACAGCTTTAAACGTGAGACAACCATCATTTTACAGACAATCATCTTTTCATGTAACTGAATGGTTTCTGTTTTGCTCCTGGTGGTGGGACAATGTTTTTCTTCTTGTATACTACAAATTACAACCTGTTCACACATTCCCTAAAAGCTCATTGTGTTATTAGGCTGATTCCCAAGTGAAAGGTCACTGGTTCGAGCAGCCATACAGAAGATTCCTCAAGAAATGAGGAACTGCTTCATCCGGCTCATTGATAGTGTCTCTCGGCCAAGGAAATTGAGGCCATGACAGCTGGAAGAATATGAAATGAGGTCTGTCCAGTCATTCAAAAGCCTGGAGCTGGATGTCCAAGCAAAATATCAGTCAACAAGTTGTCTCATCACAACTCGCATTACACAGGTCTGGAATGATGGCCTGACTTCAATCTTGTCATAAAAAGCTCAAGTTTGTAAAAAGGTATGAAAAATGGAAGATTGGAAGCAGGTGATTTGGAGCGATGAGATAAAAGTCAATAGACCGGGCTCTGATGGATGCAAATGGCTTTGGAAGAATCAAGGGAAAGGAGGCGAATGGATCAAGAAGCTGTACGATCTTTCAGGTTCGGTGGAAGAAGCCTGAGTATATGGGTTATGTTTCACAGCCAAAGATGTTGGATACTTGACCTGGATTGATGTTGACCTCAATGCTGATCTATATGTGACTATCCTACAAGATGAGCTACTTCATACACTCGAGTACTATGGGTATGAAAAGGACAACATAGTGTTCCAGCAGGACAACGACCTGAAGCAGACGTCAAGGTTGGAGAAGAAATGGTTCAATGACAATGAAGTAGAGTTGCTGTATTGGCCTCCACAGCCCCAGACCTCAACCCAATCGAACACTTGTGGGTAGAGATGAAGAAAAATCTGTATTCGTACCCAAAGTATGAACCAACATTGAGAACGTGTAGAAGAGACCTGGGATCAGATTTTGCTGAAGACATGCGTGAATCTGATCCCGAGCCCAGAAGGATTCAGGCAGTATTGAAAGCCAAAGGTGGATTTACCAAATACTAACAAAATAATAAAAATTAACATTTTGATTTTTAGGAGCAAAGCAGTAACAATGCAGTTACATGACAAAAATCTGAAGAACTAAGCAGATGCCAAATACTTACAAGTCACATTTATGTATAAGATAGCGATGATAGGTAAGCTGAAGTGGTGGTGAGATGTGGAACCTGACAGTCAAAAGTTAAAAACATTGTTACCCTTTTGCTTGTCAGTGTATGTTCTACCTAAATAGCTTGATTATTGTATCATAAGGTGATAAACAGCCTGATTTTACCATTTTACTAAAGTAAAGTTATCACTTAAACATGTGCCATGTATGAGGGAGTCAGGAGTCGGCGGTTTGGGAAATTGAGGAGTCTGAGTCGGGGCTTTGGCTTGCCGACTCCACAGCCCTGATATCAACCCAAGAGCAAAAGCTAAAGACCCTGTGAAGACGCTGGTAAGATTGTGTCATTATCCACAGTGAAACAAGTACTATATTAACATGGGCTGAAAGGCCACTGCCAGGAAGAAGCCATTACTCCAAAAGAAACATATAAAAGCCAGAGTAACGTTTGAAAATGCACACAGGATTAAAGACCTATATTTTTGGAAACATGTCCTGAGGTCTGACAAAACTAAAATTGAACTGTTTGGCCATAATGATCATCGTTATGTTTGGAGGAAAAAGGGAGAAGCTTGGAAGCCGAAGAATACCATCCCAACTGTGAAATACGGGGGTAGCATCATGTGGTGGGGTTGTTTTGCTGCAAGAGGGATTAGTGCACTTTACAAAATAGATGGCATCATGGGGAAAGTCGATTATGTGGCAATACTGAAGCAATATCTCAAGATATCAGCCAGGAACTTAAAGATTGGCGGAAATGGGTCTCATAAATGGACAATGACCCGAAGCATACTGCCAAACTGGTTTCAAAGTGGCTTAAGGATAACCAAGTCAATGTTCTGTAGTTTCCATCACAAAACCCTGATCTCAATCCTATTGAAAATTTATGGACAAAGATGAATAGGCAAGTGTGAGCAAGGCGACCTACAAACATGGCTCAGTTACACCAGTTCTATCAGGAGGAATGGGCCAAAATTCCTACCAACTATTGTGAGAAGCTATTGGAAGGATATCCAAAAGGTTTGACCCAATTCATACTGTTTAAGGGAAATGCTACCAAATACTAATCATATTTATGTCAACTTTTGACTTTGCAGAAAGTGATAAATATGCCTTTAAGGGATTGTGTCGCAATTTTTTTTTGCAGTAATGTGTGTGTTTTCTATCATCTTTTTATTCTCAGTTGCTGTAATTTTCATTGTGAGCCTGTAAAGAGAGTTATACAGATTCCTGTGTGTAAGAGCACTGCCCTTCTTCAGAGACAGCCTTGTGCTATGTGAATTGCAGGACACACAGGAATCTGCCATAAACTAAATAATGTAGATAAGAGACTTGAGGTGATTCCAGTCTCATGAGCTTCAATGAGATCCCTCCCAGCCCCTCCCTGCTGTGAGCTCAGCTCTGCTCTATTGTCTGCAGGGAGCAGGCAGCCATGATTATGGAGCCCAGAAGAGCAGCTACCAAATGTCTGCTCAGCAAGGCTGCCAGAGAAGAAGCAGACAAGTGTCCGATGTGTCCTCGTTCCTAATAAACTGATCGTGCTTTTGTCACTAACGATTTTTGCGCATTTTTTGCTAATAAAGTTCTCTCGCTTCTGATGATAAAGATGCTTTTTTGTTAACGGATTTTGGCGCAAGAATCTGATTTCTTTTTTATGGATTTTCGCGCTAAAATCCTTTTATTTAAAGATTTTGACACTAAAAAAAATTCTCTGTTTTGACGCAAAAAAAATTATTTTTTTTTACGAATTTTTTGGGTTAAAATCCCTTTTTTTTAGGTTTTGGTGAAAAAAAGTTCCTTTTTCTTTTGATCTGAAAAATTCGTTTCTTCAAAAGCTTGCCCCATACCTTTTTTTTACGGATTTTGCCGCTAAAATCCATTTTTTGCGGATTTTTTGGGCGAATTCGTTTTTTAAGGATTTTGCCGCTAAAAAATCCTTTGGGTTTTAAAAGGGATTTTGATACAAAAATCCATTTTTTTAGGGAAATTTTGCCGCAAAAACCGTTTGCGTACAAATTTTTGCCCCCAAAAATTTCCGTTTGCTACCGGATTTTCCCGCAAAATCCATTTTTTTAGGGTTTTTTCCCCGTTTAAAATCCGTTTGCTATGGTTTTTTGACGCAAAACCGGGTTTGTACGGATTTTAAACGCAAAAATCCTTTTCCGCAGCGGTTTTTGGGACGCTAAAAAATCCGTTTTTTTTGCGGTTTTGGGGCTGCAAAAAATCCTTTTCCGGCGCGGTTTTTTGGGGCCCTAAATTCCGTTTTTTTGGTTTTTGCCCCCCTTAAAATCCATTTTTTTTAAAAAAAAAAAAACGGATTTTGTTACTAAAAATCCTTTTTTTCGGTTTTTTCCGAAAAAATCCGTTTGCAAAACGGTTTTTCCGCTAAAACCCGTTTGTGCAAACGGTTTTGCCGCTAAAACCCATTTCTTTACAAAATTTTGGGGCCGCAAAAATCCGTTTGTTTTGGTTTTTTTCCCCGCAAAAATCCGTTTGCTAGGGAATTTTGAGGCTAAACCCCCATTTCGCAGGGGAATTTTGGGGAGTTAAAAAATCCCGTTTTATTGGGGGATTTTTGCTCTAAAATCCTTTTTTCGAAACCGGATTTTTGTTTCTAAAATCTGTTTTGGGCGGATTTTGACGCAAAATTTCCGTTCCTGTGGGCCCCCAAACACGTATCTAACAAAAAACAGTGTAAATTTATTTTGGTTTTTAAAAATATGAAAAAAAATTTATCAGTGCTCGGGAGGGTTGATCTCTGATGGTGTGCCCTCATTGTGTTTTTTTCCGGGATCCCTTTTGGTTTCCGTTCCAGGGAATTTGACATCAATTCTTGATCCAAAAAGCCCAAAAGCAGGAGCCCTTTTTAAAAAACTTATGGGAAGGGGAACCTGCTCCCATTCCAACAGGGGCATCCAAAAAAACACAAAAGGGGAAATTGTTGGTACATGTTGGATCTTTTTTTTGACCCGATTTTTTGTAGGGGTTTTGGATACGTTTTTCCCTGACCCAAACAGGTTTCCAAAAAAGCAAAAATGTGTGTACACCCCCTTTTGTAGGGGGGGAGTCATTTCCAAGGGTTTTATGCAGACATTAAAAAACCAGCCCCGAAGTTAAAGCAAAAAAAAAACGGCAAAAAATTGCCTTTTTTTTTTAAAACACCCTTTTGCCCGTCAGGGGACAAAAATCCCTTTTTATGAAGGTTTTTAGGTTTTTGTGTTTTTTTCATGTTTTTTTTTTTTTTTTTTTTTTTTTCCAGTGAAAGGGTTGACACGGGCCAAATTTTCCCACCATTAACCCCCCTAAACAAAATTTCGGAAATGGCCGTTTGGCCCTTTAAAAATACTTTGGGGGGAAAGCGCCCTTTACAGGGGGAACCCTTTCCCAAATTTTCCTTTGGTTGAAAGGGGTAAGGGCTTGCCCACCCGGGGGGTTTTTTAAAATTTTCCCGTTTTAAAAAAAGCGCTTTGAAAGTCCGTTTTTGGGGACTGACAGACGGCCCCCCAAAAAAACGGACCCAAACTTAGCATGAGATTATAAATTTGAGCTAGGGGAAAAACCCCAAAGCGGCGTTCCATGAGAAAATCGCCGCTGCGTGTTCCCATAGCGCGGGCTGGGGTTTCCGTTTTTTAAAAAATTTGCAGGGCAATTTTTTTGAAAAGACGGCCCCGGGGGGTGCTTTTAAAAACCGCAGGGGCGTCTCTCAGGGAAAAAGGGCCGGGTTGCGTGTTCCCATACCCTCACAGTGAAAATCTAACTGCTAATTGTTAGACCCCTTTGGAGTCCGCTCTGTCAACCCCCAAGACGGATCTACAGAGCGTTTGTAAACGTTGTCAAAACCCCGTTGTGAAAAAACCCCAAAGGGGGTATGTGCCCCCCGGGCCATTTTTAAATCCCTTTTGGTTTCCGGGTGTTGAGCCCGAAAATTTGCACCCAAAAATGCAGCGTCTTTCAGATGCCAAAACCCCGGAGTTTTTGGGAAAGGTGTTTTTTGGATGCAGCGGGAAACACCCCCCAAAAATTTTAAATAGGGTCCTGCTCCCGTTTTTTGGCCCAAAGGGAAATGAAAATGGGGGGTTTTTGCTAGGGTCCAAAAACACCCGGGGTTTCGGGCCCTTTGTTTTTTTCGGGTAGGGGGGTTCACACGACTTTTTTTTCGGGGGCCCTTTGTTAACTGCGGAGGGTTTTTTTTTTACGGAAAAAAACCTTCTGTTCCTGTCCCCCAAATTTTCGCCCCATCCCACACAGATCCCGTCCATCTCCTCAAGTAACTGTACATTTAAAAATCAAAAATGAAAAATTTACTTTTTCAGAATTTCCCTTCCCCCTTTTTAGGGACAAAAACCCAAAACTGTTATTTACAAAAAGGCTAAAATTTCCTGCCAGCCCCTGACCGAACGCAACCCCCCCCCCCCAATGTGCCCACAGTGGCCCACGGGGGCTCTGATTTCAAAACCAGGGGGGCCCAATACCCGGGGGGCCCAAAAAGGGTGGTAGATAACCCTTTTTTGTTTATTCGTACAAAAAAAAAAAACCCCTTTTCCCTTTAAAACATTTAGGACTACCGGAGAGGGGCTTTTTAAATCAGGGGTCGTTCATTTTCCCCCCCTTTTCCTTTCTCCATGCCGGTTAAAACACCTTCAGGGGCTAAATTGCCCCCCCGGCCCCCCAAACTCTTTCCCTGAGGATTTTGGACCAAATAACTTAAAATTTCCTCACATTGCCACAATTTTCCTTAAAAAAAAGGTATGGGCATTTCCCCTCAGTTATTAAAAGGGGGCCTTTTTGAAGGAAGTAAAAATGGGGGACCAACAGGAATTTATGGGGGCCAAAAGGGGATAAAAAAAAAGGGGGCCACGGGCCCAATATATGGGCCACAGGCAGGAAAATGGGGGCCCAGGCAGTATTTAGGGGGGGCACAGGCTTATATGGGGCCACGGCATTTTATTGGGGGGAAAAGACAGAAATTTTGGGGGCCCCCACAGGTAAATGGGGGAAACTGGGGGGCCGGAATTAAAGGGGCCACAAGGGTTTCCCACTGGGCAAAAAATTAGGGTCCCCGAGGCATTATAGGGGGTTTCCACTGACCCGGAAAATTATGGGGCCACGGGGCGGGTTAAATAGGGCCAAAGGCATTAAAAGGGGGCCACCCCCGGAAATGGGACCCGGGCCAAAAAAGGGGGCCCCCGGGGGCCGGGTATTTTGGGCCTTCATTTTTTTGGGGGGCCCCCCGGGTTTTTAATTTGGGTGCCCGGCATTTTTTATTTCCCCGGGGGGCAAATGGGGCCACGGCCCAGGCTTTATGGGGGCCACAGGCGGGGAAAGGGGGGGCCACGGGGCAGGGTTTATGGGGGCCCCGGGGGCAGAATATTTTGGGCCACAGGCGGGGAAAAGGGGGGCCCCCGGCAAAAAAGGGGGGCCACGGGGGCAGGCATTGTAGGGGAAACAGGCGGGCATAGGGGGCCACAGGCAAGGCATTTTTAGGGGCACAGGGGGGGGGGGAAAAAAAGGGGGCCCCCGGGCCGGGGGAATATGGGGGCCACAGGCAGGGATTATGGGGCACGGGGGCGGGGTTTATGGAGGCCACGGAAAAAAATTGGGGGCCACGGAGGGATATGGGGGCCACAGGCAGAAAATTTTGGGGGCCACTTCCAGGGAAAGGGGGCCACAGGGGGGGTTTGGGGGGCCAAAAGGAAGTATAGGGGGCCCAGGGGCCAGTATTTGGGGGCCAAAAGGCAGGTAAATAGGGCCAGGGCATTTATATGGGGGCCACAGGCGTAAAAGGGGCCAAAGGGGCATTATATTGGGGGCCACACCCAGGAAAAAAATAGGGGCACAGGCGGGTTAAAATGGGGGGGCCCACACCCGGGTTTTTGGGGGCCAAGGGCAGGGTTTGGGGGGTTCCACGGGGGAAATTTTATGGGGGCCACGGGCCCAAGGGATTTTTGGGTCCACGGGGGGGCAGGCTTTAATTGGGGCAAGGGGGGATGGGGGGCCACGGGGCAGGAAAATTGGGGGCCACGGCGGGGAGGGCCCCATGGGGCCCAACACCCGGCAAAAAAGGGCCATTTAGCCCAAAGTTGGGGGAAAGGCATTTTTGGGGGAAACAGGCAAAATATGGGGGCCCCTCCAGGAAAGGGGGCCACGGGGCAGGGCATTAAAGGGGCTACGGGCAGTAAAAGGGGGGGCACGGGGGGCAGGTAAACGCAAAAAAAATTTAACAACATTAATATTTCCCCTTAACCCCCCGGGCCCCGGGGCAGCGGGGGCTCCGTCCTTTCTTTGGGGCCCCCGGCGCCCCTTTCCGGCAGCTCCTCGGGCGCACGGCCAATAAACGCGCTGTGCGCCCAGACGGGCACGCCCCGGCGATACTTTCACATCATCGCGCCCCTTGTTTGGGTAAAGGCGCAGGGGGGCCGGGCGGCGGGCCCTTTTCAGCCTTTGAGGCCCCGGGGCCCCCGGGTTCGCCCCTTTGCGGGTCCACCCCTGCCCTGGGGGGGAAAGGGAGCACCCGCAATCTGCCCCCCCCGAAAAGGCCCTCAGTTTGTGTGTGGGTTCCAGGGGGACGCACTTTGCAGTAAAGGGGGCCATAAACGGTGCTCCGGGCCCCCAAGGGGCAGGGGCCCGGGAGCCCGGGGGGCTCGGGGCACGGGGGGTTTTTTAAATTTGGGGGGGGCCCAAAAGCCCGGAAAAAAAACACCCCTGGGCGACCCCCTGAAAGAAAAATTTTCATTTTTTTGGAAAAGGGCCCCAAAAAAAAAACACATTTGAGAAAAATTGGGAAATTTGGGGGGACATCGTTGTAAAACCGGCCGATGCGTGTTTCAAAAAATTTGCAATTTTTAAAAACACTGGCTTTTTAAATTCGAAAAATTTTTGGGTTTTTTTGGGGGGACTGACAGGGGAGGGCCCCAAAACCCAATAAAAAAAGGTTTTAAACCCCTTGGAGTAAAAACCGCCGCTTGGAAAACCGCCCATTTTAATTCCCAAAAAACCCTTATGAAAAAAACCTTTTTTAAAAGTTAAAAAACACAGCAGAAAAAAAATGGTTCCTCAATTCCCCAAAAAAAAAAGGTGTTTCAGACCCTAAAAAATTACCCGCCCTTTTTCCCTTTTGAAACCCAGGGGAGGGGGTCAGTTTTGTGGGGTTCCCACAAAACCCAAAAGGCCCCCCTTTTTTCGGGGTTTTTTCATCGGTTTGAAAAAGAGGAAAAGACTTTTTTTGGGGGGAATGTGCTCCCTTTTTGGGGCTAAAGGGGGAAATTTGAAAAATTTTTTCCCAAAATTTTTTCCAAAAATAAAAAAAAAAAGATCCCCCCCCCTTAAAAAATTTTTTCCCCCCCAAAAAACACACCCACCCCCCAAAATAAAAAAATAAATTTGATAAACCCTTTTTCCCCCCCCCTTTTAAAAAAATTTCTCCCCTCTTTTTTGGGGCATTTGGGCAAATCGGGCCCCCAAATTTGCCCAAAAAAACATAAGGGGTTTAATTTGATTTAAAAAACCCCAAAGGAAGGGTTAAAAAAATAAAGGCATTTGAATTAACTTCTAGGTTTCAAACGTATCCCTTAAAACACAAAACACAAATTTTTTTTTTTTTAAACCTGTTTACTGAATCATATTCAATTATATTTAAAAAAATGGAAAAAAAAAACCGACTTGGGCAGTTTTCATTTGGGGTTTACCCCACAAAAAAATTTGGATCAGAAAAAGGGAAAATTTGGGGAGTTTCAGCCATTAACAGGCACCACCTTTTTTTAAAGGGACCAATTTATTTGGGAAAAAAAAAAAATAAGGGGAAAAAAAAATTTTAAATTTTCGAATACTTTTTGAAAACTCTTTGGGATTTTTCCCAAATGATTTCAAAGCTTCGGGAAGCGGGGGCCCACAACGCTTTTTTCCTTTTCTTTTTAAATGTTTTTGCCAGGCCTTTACGGGGCAGCATTTTTTCCCAGTTGCTTGTTTGTGGCCTTTCTGCCTGAAGTTTAGTTTTTCAACAATTTAAAATTTGGGGGGGGCGTGTCCCGGCGGGCGCCCAAGATGGCTGCCTAACTTCAAATTTTTCCGGTTTTTTGGTCCCACCAAGTGTTTAAAAGGGGGGCAAAAACCTGAAAGCCCCCGGATCTAAAGCCCTAATTTCCCCCCAGGCCCCCTCTCCCTGAACACCCCGGGGAAACTTACCGGACCAGTTGCGGGCCGGGGAACCCGGGAAAGAAACAAGCGGCAGCCCCCGCATAAAAGTGGGTGGGGGGGGTTTTCCTTTGGCCCGGGGTGATTTAAGGGTTTCGGCCTGCAGAGGGACGGCGCGGGGGAACACGGTCCGGGGCGGCGTTTTAGTTTGAAAAGGTTGGGGGTTGGGTAGCCCTGGGGCTGGGGGGGAACCCCGGGGCATCTACCGGATTGAAACCGGTTTTTCTGCTGAACCCTCCGGGGGGACAGAGCGGGGAAAAAAACCCCGGCAGCAAAAATTAAAACCGCGGCAAAGAAAGGACGAAAGGGCTTACCCCCCTTGCCTGCACATTTCCCCTGGCCAGAAAAGGATCTCCCGGCCTAAACCCTGCAAAAACCTTTTTTCAATTTAAGGAATGGGGGACCCCCCGGTAACACCCGTCCCCTTCAGCCCAATTTTACATTTCGGGACACTTTTCACTGAGCCTCAAACCCCTTTGGCACCCCCTGCGGGTTGACTTTGTTTCCAAGTATCAGTCGCCCAACAAATGGGGCTGTGGCCCCTTTTAAATCCGTTATCTGGCCCTTTATCTTAAATAAAAAACCATTAAAAACCTGTGGGGGACTTGGGTTCAATATGCCTAAACCCACCCAAAAAAAAAAACCCCAAAAGCTCAAAAAGGAAGCTCATTGTAGGGCTTTTTTTCCAAAAAAACCAAAACTGTTCCCCCGTTTCCCCCAGGGGGAAGGCGCATGCTCTCCCTCCCTGTTTTGCACAGTAAAAAGGGTGCAAAGGTTTCCCGGGGCCCCCCCCCCCCAAAAAGTCGGGGCCCCGGGGTGGGGAAGGGGGTTCCCCCCCTTTTTGGCGGTTAAGGAAACACAAAAAGGAAAGCTTATCTTCGCGGGGCCCTCCCCCCCCAAAAGGGAATTTTTTTAAATTTTCCATGGTAAAAGGGAGGTCGGGGAAGCGTGTAAAAAGGAGATTGCTTCTATCCAAACAGAACCTTGGGGCACATGGGGGAAAGGGTTTGACACTTTAAAAGGCCCACAAATTTTAAACCCGGAGGAAAAAACCCCAAAAATTCAGCAAAACCCAGTTAAAAATCAAGCAAACCCTGAAGAGAGCCCACCCCCGGGTCACTTTGTTTTTTGGGGGGAAGGGGCCCCAGGGGGGGGAAAATTTACTAACGGGGCCTTTGGGTTCTTTTTTGGTATAGGTTTAAATAGAGAAGCCCCAGGGGGGCACTTTTTTTCTAAATCCCCCGATGCAAAAAAACCCTTTGACCAGCAAAAACGGGTTTTTTTTCCCCCTCAGGGGCCCTTTTGGGGGGCTTTTGGGCCCCCAAAGGCCCTTTTTTGGGACTGCTGTCGGGGCCCTTAAATTTTCTCCCCCCACGGGAAAACCATGGTTTCCCTCTTTGGCTCCCCCGCCCCCTTTCCAGATAAAAGAAGGGAAACCCAGACAGGGCCCCTCCCCCCCGCTCTGGGGCCTTTTATTATTTGTGCTGTCCATTAAACCATTGGGGGGCCGCCGCCCCGTTTAAAAAACCCTGATTTAAAGGGGGGGTAATAAATCCGTCTAGAGAATATAAGATATAAAAAAATTCGAGATGATATATTGCTCTCTTTGACTGCACCCCAGGTGACCCTGCCCAATCTACATTCTCTTCTGGAGGAGTTCGGTAGATTATCTGGATACAAGGTTAATACCAGAAAAACGGAGGCCCTGCTGATCAACATCCCTCTGTCTCAGCTGCAAAACTTGGAGCTGAATTTTAGGTATAATTGGAAAAAGGAGACATTGAAGTACCTGGGGGTTAATTTGACGAATGCATACTCTTCGGTCTACCGCCATAACTACCCTAAATTGTTTTTAGAAGTTAGAAACTTGTTAACCCAATGGCAGCGGCTGCCACTCTCCTGGTTCGGTAAGATGGCTGCGGTTAAAATGACCCTTCTACCTAAATTAATGTATGTCTGAAGTTTTGCCCGTTCAGGTACCTTTGGGGGGAGCTAAGATCGCTACAAGCAGCCATACTTAGGTTTATATGAGCTTGGAAGAGACATAGGGTCCCGAAGAGCGTACTTTTGGAACCTAAGTCCAGAGGAGGTCTCGGGGTCCCTGACTTAGTTAAATATTTTTGGGCGTCCCAATTGCGAAGGATTATTGGAAGGTCCTCCTTATATGCTTACTCAGCATGGGCCGAGATTGAAAAGTTGTGTTTGGCTCCTACACACCCCAACTCCTTACTATGGGGAACCTCGCGCATCCAAATAGATAGGCCCTTGCTCGGCCTAATGGCCCTTCTGCGGAAAGTGTGGCAGACGTGCTCTAGCCGCTTTGGTCTATGTTCAAAGGCCTCGCCTATGACCTCGTTCCTGTTTCCGCCTCAACTTCCAGATAGTTTGTCATCGGGCTGTTATAAGTTTTGGTTTGATAAACAGCTTTTTCGGTTTGCAGACATAGTGGAGCCCTGGACAAGGAAATTAATGACCTTTGAGGCCATTAAGTCCTCCTTTGATATATCAGATCTAGCTTTTTTTTTTTCCTACCTGCAGATTAGCCATTTTCTCCGGCGGGCTTTTCATGGAGGAGGATGCCTACTCCTCGGGGTTTGAAAAACCCTTGTGGGACCAGTGTCCAACTAAGGGCCTCATATCACAAATTTTTACCAAAAAATTTTTTGTCCGGATCCTGGGGATTTTTCCCCACCCTAAACATATGGGGGGAAAGGGAAAATTTGGGCCCCACTTTCTGTGGGAGGAGTGGCGGAAAAATTGGGGGGAGCATCTAAGACCTAAATTTGCAATGCAAAGAAAACCAATAAAAAATTTTATTTTTCTGGTACCACCCCCCTTTCTCTAACCTAAATTAAATCCAACGGGTCGGACCGCAAAAGGTCCCAGTTGGGAGGTCCCACCTTTTCCACATTTTCTGGGAAGTGGACAAAACGGCCGTTCTGGAGTCGGGTCCGAACCCTGCTGGTGGAGTACTGGATTTTTTGTTTCCCCTTGCCCTAAATACTTCTGCTTAATCTTCTGCCGGCTAGATTTGGGGAAAAAATGAGGAAATTGATTCTGTATTTTTTTACTGCAGTAAATGCTTGATTTCAAGAAATTGGGAAGTCAGTCTTCCCCCCTCCAGTTGGCCCTTTCCCACAGAATACAGAAGTACTTTTTAAAGGAGATTGACGACCCTGCCCAGGATCGGGTGATGGGTTTTTAAGGTTATTTGGGATTTTATACGCCATTACTAAGGGCTTTCAAAACCGTTTTTAAAAGATACTACGTATATGCTTGTTCTTCTCCCCCATTTTTTCTCCACCCATTGTGTCTTTCTTATCTTCCCCGGTTCCCTCTATTATTTTTTGAAAGTTTGTTGAAATATTTCATACCTTGAAGGAGATGACGTCCCCAGAAAAATCGGAACAAACAAAACCCTCATGAGTCATAATGTATGGTTAAAATATACTTGTTAAATCTGTTTTTTGAAGACCCTTTCATGAAACTTTTTAGACTGTTATATTATTTTTTAGTTACTCTGTGCTCCGGATTTGTGTTTGTGCGTTTGCTCTTTTAAATTTGTAATTTTGAAATTTTTTCAAAAATTTACTTAGTTAAAAAAAAAAAAAAATTTTAAAATGCAGCTCAATTGGGGTTGAATCAGTGACCATTGGCATTCACAAATATGTCACTTCATCGCTTTAATAAGCTCCTGGGATGCTTTGGCTTTATGTTTTGGGTCTTTGTCCATCTGTATTATGAAACGTATGAAGGTGTCAAAATGTTACTGTGCCTTCCTGGTCTCACCAGGTTTGGATTTTGATGCATTTTTCTGCCCATGTGCATCTTAGATGTGTGTGCCCTCGATTGTGTCCCCCTACAAATTATGGGGTGAGGGCATGGCGTGCATAAACCAGGATTGTATTAGGGAGGCACAGAAACACAGGTAAGTAGGAGAGAATGGTTGTGGCATTGTGGTAATATTGATTGGTAGGGGCTATTCACTGACTGGTAGCAGGTATCGTGACATTTAATATGCATGTGGTGCAATGTGGTTATGGAATGCTGGTATTATGTCACTATTTAGTGGCATGTGATATTGTCACTTATTTGTGGTGCTATTTACTGACAGGTAGATGGACTTTTAATACGCATGTGGTATGAACATGTGGTTATGGTACTGCGGTAATATTCAGTCACTGTGTGATGGTGATACTGAGAGGTCTCAAGGCTCTTTTGGGAGATAAGACATATCAGACATTGATGGCATATCATTAGGATATGCCATCAATTTATAGGAACCAATGCTGCCAAAAGTATTTTTTTGGGGGGTGGGGTCTAATTTATGTATGTAAAGTTTGTTGTGTGTTCTAATTACAAGAATTGCTTATGAAGCCTGGGAGAGAGGCGACAGCTCTCCAGGTATGGGAACTGACCATTGCAGGAGGTCTGCAGAGCTGTGACATCCACTCCCTCCCATTGCTCACACACAACTTGGGAGACAGCCGGAACAGGACATGATGTCACCACCTTCTCTGTGGGGGAAGACACGCCTACTGGGAAGAGAGACCCACTCCTGCATTTGAAAATCTAAGCTAATGAAAAAGCTCAGATGAATGCAAAAGCCTGTAGTGAGAAAACCATGTAAGACTTTTCTACCAATGCAATTTCATTAGCAAAAGGTGCAGTGACCAGCCCTCTGATTTGGAGCCCCATAAGCAGTAAGGTTCGCTGAACTGTTGTTTTAGACACAACTCTGGTAGTCCCCTGGTTCATTTTGGCAGTGAGCTGCTCTACTAACGTGTGGGTCTACCCTTGTGCACCTTCATAGCCGAGGTTCACTGCTCACTTCAATATCATGTAGTGCTCCATAGTTTCCACGTCGCATATTAACAGTGGTGCTATTAATCCACTCACTATACACTTTCACCACACAAACAGTTCACCAACCGCACAGTTTCAGAAATATTGGCACAACCAATTATCAGCCCTGTTTGCAACTCTAATAATAATAATGACCTAGCAGCAATTTACGTGGAAAGCAGGGATTGGACATTAGTTATAATATAAGTTAATAAACTATCTTGTTATAAACTATCTTGTTATAAGGTTCAGTGGTGGTCATGTTATGAAGCTCTAGTATTGTGCTTCTGATTTGGGTTAACGTTAAATTCAGTCTAAATTAAACCGATTTGATTCAGGTGAGTCAATCAATTATTTGGATACAATTGTTAAAATATCAACCCTAAATTGGAGTAAAGGCTTTTACCAGTTATCTTTATATCCTATCCTTCCAATGACAGCCATAGTGCCATGACTAAATCCTCCCACAAAGCTGTAAAGAGATAGCAATGTGTATAAATCCCATTTAAGTGAATGGGAGAAGTAATGACATGTATGGTATGCTGCAACCACAGTCACTATAGTCAAAGCAACAGCTATGAGCCCCAAAGGTTCAGAGGGCCCACACAGGCACAAGAACATTGTACTTGGTTTTGTGATGCTGCAGTTATCCATCCCTTTAATTATGTGTGGTGCCCATTGCATTTTGCACAGGGACCCTATGAATTCTAGTTATAGGCCTAGCAGCAAAGTGCCGGTAGTGGTGGCTGTCATGAGTTCTTGTGTAAAACTTTTCATTTTTGTGATTCTTGAAGGTTCACTATGCATTGGGAGACTTCTGGACAATCAAGAAAAGTAAGGTAGTTGAACTGTAATTTCCTGAGCTCTTTCTGCAACATTTGCCAAGATACAGAAGGAACATATCTATAAAGGCAATTACACCCAAGCCCTTCAATGATCAGCAGTGATTGGTCTAGAGGCTTCCTCGATCATTCACATTGCTGCAGAGAAAAGGTTAGCATTACGATGGCCTCACACAGCGTAGTTTCCCTATAAGAAATAAGGATGAATATTGGGCCAACCCAACAGTGCCAACATATCCTACCTTCCAATGCATTTTCCAAGCTAATTACATGTGGAAAAAGCCAGATCTTGCACTTTTTCCACACATTGTAAAAAAAAATATGCTTTTACATCGATTTTGTGCATAAAAAGCCCATCTTGTTCATCAAATTGCAGTTAAAAAACACAAGCCTCATGGCTTTTGGGAATTAAAGGGTTTTCCCACAAGGCTGGTTCACAGAGCCTGCTCTTCACAGCTTGCTTCAGGCTCATACTTCCTGATTAGGCAATGGGTAGGTCTAGAACAGCGATTGGCATTTCAGCTCTGTTATTCCTAGCTGATCCTATTAGGACAATGGTAATGGAAGAGTATAAAACAGTGGGTAGAATGCTACAGGGCTCTAAAAGGTTAAACGTCAGTAATACAGAAACAAGCTCCTGTGCTGTTGCTAAGACACAGCAGGAAGTCAGGAAGTGACATCACCATCCTGGGCAGGTCTCTAGAGCAGAGAACTGCTCCAGCTCTGAAGATAAGCAAAATTAGAACAGCAATGTATTTGGCAACAGCCTTTCTTTACCTTTGCCTACATGTTTTACCCATTGTCAACCAACCATTAACTATCAACATCCAGGCGGTGGGAGTTTCTCTCTGGCCAGACGTTCTGGAACATCCATGGCGCAAATGGACTGACATCCTAATTGTGCAGCTGCACGAGTGGGGAGCTAGCTGTCAGCAACAGCTGGCTCCCTACAGAAGAGAGGGACAATATATTACCATCTCTGCCCTTAAATGAGTGCTATATATATACTGCCCAGCTTACTGGCACTGGTCACATGATGGCTAAGACTTTGATAGCTATAGATGTTGCTGGGTATAATCAGACTCCGATCAGCTGATGTACTTACTACATAGCTATGTAGTAAGTTATATATATGTACGAATATCCCCCGGTAAATAAAAAGTCAGGAATAAAATAAAATAAAATATTTATATAAATATATATATTAACCCCAAAAAACTAATGAAAGGTAACAATAGTACCAGGGAGAATAATGTGGACAATTACCAATTATTTTGCCAATTGCTGTTAAAAATTAAAAAGATATGTTTTTCAATTGTTTATTGACAATCATTAAAATTAATTAAAAAACTTAGGAGGTAAAATTAAAAAGGTTGCAAAAAAATCTTGCAAAGAAAAAATTTGTACTTGTGGAAGAGTTACAAAGACCACAACCGACCTCCCCAACGAACCTTTTTATCTGCAAGTTATTTTACTTCCAGGAGTGAGTATTTTAACCGGCTTCATTCAGATTTCCACTTCAATATTCTTTGGGCATATGCCCTCTCTTCTGATTAGCTAAAAACAGAGTATTTTTATGCCTGTCAGAAGTCCTCATCTATTATTCTATAAAGACGCCTTTGAAACCTGATTTAAAGGGATCTTCCGTAAGTTCATTGTCAGTATGGAGAGTTCACTTAAAGAATATTAAAAAGTTTTAAAAGGCAAAGATAAAAAATAAAAAAAAAACAGTGGCCTATAGTCTGTTTGACATTGTTTATTGTGATCAGATCCATATCAATTTAAAAAGATCTTTCGGACAGGTAGAAATAAGAAAGTATGCAAAAAAATCTGCAAAGAAAACCATTTTGTATCCTTTAGTGGCAGAAAAAAAAAACTACATCAACCGACCTCCCCAACTGGAAGCCATTTACGCTATAGCTGCCAAGTAATCTTTGACTTCCGCAGGAGTGAGTCGCTTAAATCCGGCTTCATTGCAGATACCCACTTCAATGTTGTCTTCTGTCATCTGACCCTCAAAGCTTTCCTGTAAGAATACACAGCAGGAGTATTATTTATGCCTCCGTGTTCATGACCTACCATTACACTTATCTGATAAATACCTTCAGTGTTAAGATTGCTGTGTGAATGGCATCTTCCAGTTCAAGATCTTCATTATATCTAGAAAGAAGACAAAATTTACACTTAAAATCTAATGCATTACCCATACAGATTTTACCAACTAATATTCCTTTCTATTTGTCTATGGTGCAGTCACAGATTGGGGGGAATATACCTGTAAGGGCACTTGTTAGGGGTATTAGTGAACGGTGTTGTAGGCATCATACCGGTGATTTTGCCACGCTCCGATTCTAGATACCGTTAATGAATCCTCATTAAAGCTTTAAACAATTGTATACACACACAGCCTTATCACATTACCATGACCACCAGCTAATATCTAGAGTAACAGCTATGTGCAGCACGGACAGCAGCTACATGGGCTGGGAGTGACTAAACAAGGTCCTGGAGGTTGTCACAGATATATGGAGCCATGACGACGGCATGCCACAGCTGCTGGGAGAATCCATAAATGAATATGATCAAGGTGGTTCCACAGGTGCGCAAGTCTGGGAAATTAGAGTAGTACTTGGAAGTCTTGGTCATGCACTTCCAATCAATGTCAGACATTTCTACTCATGAAGCATGTCACATTGTCTTACTGGAAGATCCCATCTGTCCCATGAAAGATAATCAGCATGTATGTGATCTGAAAGGATGGATTCATACCCAAATCAGTTGCCAGTACCATCCACATGGATGAGTGGAGTCAGTTAACGCCACCGAAACATTCCCCAGATGATAACATTGCCACCACCAGCTTATGTTCTTCCAGCAATGGTTGCAGAGTGTTTGCTCTCTGACACCAACATCCATCTGCTTCAGAGTCCCATACGCAGTTTGCTGAACTGTTTTAGACACATCTGGTAGCACTTGGTTCATTTTAGTATGGAGCTGTGCCACTGTAGCATGTCAGTCCACTCTCCCACACCTTTACAGCAGACGTTCACCTCTTACATGCACGTGGGGCTCCCCACTTTCCTCATCGCTTATTCACATTTGTGTTATTTGTCCATTTACAATACACTTTCACCACAGTAGCATGCGAACAGTTCACTTTCAGAAATGCCACCTCCCTTGGCCCAAAAGCAAATGATTATCCTTTTTGCAAATCGTCCCTTTTACCTATGACAGCAACAAGGGATATGTGTGCAGACAGCCTAACAACTTATATATCCACAAAGCCATATCACGACACGTGACTTCTTTCATGATTTATGCACTGCCAACATCGAAGGTACTGTATAAAGTGGTCATAATAGTGTGAATGCAACTGTATATTGGACTCAAATAAGATCTCTGGCTGCTGGCTGATATTCGGTCTCCTTTTACAGAGCTATAACATGACACATAGATCTATAGGACCATACTTTACCTTTATATGCATCTGAACTTATACAGAGTATTATTTCCTCCACCCTCCAATTCATATAGAATCAGTGAGGAGCAAAAATAATGGAGAAATTTTATATTAGATGCCACATTAGAGAGAACTTATCCAGCCAGAGGCACTTGTCTTGAAAAAGAATGCTTCTGTAATACAGAGCCACATGTAATAATATGCAATATGGAGTCACCATATCACAGACCACACATGACTCTGTAGGTACTGTGCTGCTGCATTAGGATTGAGAATACCTTACTAAGTCAAATATCAAAACCAGCAAAGGGCATTGGCATTATGATATCCTTTATCAGGACTGGGACAAGGTATCCTGGTGCCCTAGGCAAATAAGGTACATGGCGCCCCCCACTCCCAATAACTCTCCCTCTCCCACCTGCCCACGCCACACCTCGTTGCATCCCCTTCTTGGCTAAGATGAGGTGGCACCTTACGCGGTCGCCTACCTGTGGTCCTTGATACTTATAAAACTTATTTCCTATATATCCCTATCCGAAATTTATTATTCAGTCTCTATGAAAAAGAATGAAACAGTTGAGCTGTGTTTAGCAGCATAGTTTTATTAAAGCAAACCTGCCACGTGGTTTATACTGCCCAGTCTGAAGGCAGGACATGATAGAAGGGTTAAAATAGAACTCTGTGATATATATGTTTTTAAGCAGGATTTCTGAGTAAAAAGCAGAGAAAATACTAATATGCCTCCTTAAGACAATTTAGAAGTCCTGCTTACCCTGCCCACATATAGTGATTGACAGCTTTCCATTTATCAGTGTGCGCACAGAGTAAACAGTCAGTCAATCACAGTACATGGGTGTGGTAAGCAGTACTTACACTTTCTTTTAGGATTTACTCTTTACTCAGAAAACCATATATATCACAGAGCTCAGCTTCTCTCTATCATATCCTGCTCTGAGAGGGCAGCATAAACCAACTGACAGGTTCCCTTTAAGTATATTTCCCCCAGTTTTCCCTTCTTTTAGGAGAATTCAGCAGTTCATTCAAGATCCAAATTCTATATTGGAAGTGAGCATGTCGTTCGTCCTTCTGCCTTCTAACCCATGAACTATTCATTTCTACCATTATCACATTTCAATATGCTGTGAAAAAATGAATCCATTTGTACCTTTTTTCAAGGAAAGTCTTTCCATTTACATAATTCTTTCCCATCGCTGTAGCTTTCCATGCAAAATATGCCCCCTGCAGGACAAGAAAATGTATTTAATATAAAAACAACAAAAACCAACAATGCTTTACTACTACTAATACAGATACAGGGGTGTAACTGGAATTCATGGAGCCACATAGTAAAATTGGATAACTCCCACCACCTAATGACAAACTAAAAACAGCAGCATGAGTAGCAATAATTAAAAGGTATAAATAAAACCGCCAATTTTTAGAGAACACACATGGTGATGCCTGAGAGAAGAAAGCCACCTACAACAAGGAGCAAGGCTCTTGCACCTAAGTGGGCCATCTCAACTGCTGGGCCCCATAACAGTTGCTATAGCTATGCCCATTGTCATAATTTAACCCATCTGGACGTACGAGTACACCCTGATGGCGGTAAAGGGCTTTCGATCCTGCAAAATTGCAGCCAACACCTGCCGATAACAGCACGAGGTGGAGCTGGCTCTATCCTGTGCTGTTTAACCCTTTAGACGCTGCAAATGAATGAAAAACGATGCTGTGCACAGTTCCTCACCCCGATCGAGGCCCCCACGGTCAGATTGCCGGGCCCTAATCGGTTTACATGGCAGCTGGAAGTCTAGTGACATCATTTTTGTTTTACTACTTCCTGCCCTAGGCTGTATAAATTATTGAGCCCCTTATGGTGAAGTACCCTAGTGGAACTCAAAGTCAAAGAAAGAAAAAAAGTTTTTCAAGTATAAAAAAAATAAAATATAAAAACTTCAAATCACCCCCTTTGCCATTTTACAAATAAAAAGGTTACATATTTGGTATTGCCGTGTCTGGAAAAGTCCGATCCATTAAAATATATAATTTATCCCGTATGCTGAACAACATAGAAGAAAAAAAAAAATTCCAAAATGCATTTTTTTTTTTGGTCATTTCATGTCCACTAAAAATTGGAATAAAAGTGATCAAAAAAGCCGCATGTATTCCAAACTGGTATCAATAAAAAGTACACTACAGCCCGCAAAAAACATGCCCTCAGTTATTGGTCGCAGCAAAAATGTTAAAAATAGAAAACGTTTGGATTGGTTTACAGTACCAAAACTTTACATGTTTGGTATTGGCAGATTTAGATCAACCTGTAGAATACAAATAATCCATCACTTATACCGAAGACTGAACACCGTAAAAACAAAACCCCGCAAAAATGGCCAAGTTTTTTTTTTTTAATTGTGCCTCACTTAGAATTTTTTTTGCGGTTTCCCAATATATTCTATGGTGCAGTGAATGACACCAATAGAAAGTACATCTTGTCCTGCAAAATAAAAGCCCTCATATGTCTAAGTAGATGAAAAAATAAAAGTTAAGGCTCTGGGAAGGTAAGGAGGGAAAAACAAATGTAAAAAGAAGGCTTGGTCGTTAAGGGGCCGTTTGCACGGCAAGTGACAAATACTGGTCAGTTTATGTGACTGGTGTTTGCACTGTTGCCTTGGGGATGGCTGCGGGAGAGGGGAGCGGAGAAAAGCCCTCCCCCTTCACATTGAGATGCACATATTGCGTCCGGAGACCGGACGGAAGAATGTGCATGCTCAACGCCTTTCAAGCGGCCCGCAGGCGGAAAACCCCTGCTATACTGGTTATCCATAGCGCCCCGTTCTGCTCATTTTCGGCCGGTTTTTCAGGCAGTCTGCAAAATTGCAAACCGCCTGAAAAACCGGCTGAAAACCTGTGTATTGGGAACATGCCCTAAGTGGCTAAAGAAGTATTAAAGCCTGAAGTATTTATCATGTATTCATGAATAGGTTATAAACACTAATGCGGGATTCTTGTCTGACAGAGAAGGTTCAGAACTAAAACAGAGTGGAATCCACCTCTAAAAACAGTGCTGATTCAGGATGGTTTTTGGACACAGATCTGCAACTTCAAACCCAGTTTTCAAACTGAATTTAGAGCCCGATTTCAACTTCCATACAAGGATTGAGCACTAAATCTGCCCCAAGAATTTAGTGTGTGAGAGAGGGAGGGGGTTAGAGGAAACAGCGTCTTTTGCCCTGCAATGCCGTTTTCCCATTGAAAACAATGTGAGGTGGATTGCAGTCTGTTTCGAAAGTCGTTTCTGTGCCAAATCTGCTTCAAAAACATTGTCTTACGTAGCCATGTAAACCCCATCAACCGGCACAATGAGCAACTAGGGCCTCCGACTTTGGCATTCATGGATTTTTTGGACAATGCTGATTCTTTCAATCATGACTGCAGCCCTCCTATTTATACCGGCCTCATATCCGTCAGTGATGCAGCAAGTACAGCAACAATAACCACTGCATTTATCCATCACAGCCTGATAACTAGCACTTGCTTGTGACGGATTACGCTGCATTTAGACATGAAAGGCAGAGAATGAATTCAAATTGAAATAAAACACTGAAAGGGAATATTCACCGAGGTTACTTACAGATGGATCCGACTGGAATAAGTATGGTCGATCTTCATCCCAACCTGCAATTAATAACGAGACTCCGAATGGACGTACACCGCTAAGGATGAAAAGAGGGGCAGTCATTAACACATCCAATTCTAAACCTGTATGCGCTACAGTTAGGATGTTCTATAAATGCCATAGTGTAGCCATTAATTTCAATTTCTACTAAACAGCAGAATAATGCTCAGAATGTTGTACATCATCTGTGGGTGTAGTTCCTGAAGAATGCTGTACAAGTAGGTCATTGTAATTGTATGGCAAAGATGCTATGACCACAGGATGCTTGCCATCACCAACAGCTAGGCTCTGCTGTATCAACAAAACTCAGAGATAACCACCACATTATCAATGGGGTTAACATGCTGGTATGAAATGTCACCACAGATATGAGTTTAGAAGGAGGGGGCATTAAGTTTTATTTAAAGCGAATCTGTTAGCAATTTTTTTTTTTACTTATGAAATCAAGACCCTGGTTCATATTCTTTTCTTCTTAGCCATTTTTATTTTCTGATTGTAGATTTCTCAATTCAGTCGTCTATATGATTACGGGGACAGCACTCTTGCCTGCACTGCTTTAATAACATTTAGAGAGATGCTTTACAGCAGCTTCATGCACATGGGAGCCTGTGGACTGGATCAGTCCCATTGACTTATATAGGAGAGTTTTCTAGGCATGCTCTGTGACATCTCCTATTGTGACTGGTGGATCCTGTGGTATTTATACACATTGGTGTCTCCTTTCAGTTTGACCCTGCTTGTGTTAATAATGAGCAGACAACTGCAAATCTTTCTCTACAGAACAGGAAGTGTCAGACTATTATTAGCCCTAGTGGCCAAAGGAAGGACTTAAGAATTATTAAAAAAATATTGATAAAGTGAAAATGATAAATTGCATGTCAATTCTTTGAAAGCGGACCCGACAGATGTGATACAAACACGCAGCGGCGATCTCTCATGTGAACGCCACTGCTGGTTCCTCATTGCGGGCAGTGATAAAAGTCACTGCTTATTGTTAGATGTGTCTCTGGGTCCGTTCTTTCGGCCCCCGAGATGCATCTGAAAAGCGGATGTTCACACGGATGCAAGACTCGTGTGAACGCTGATGCGCGTTTCATATTTAAAGCAATGTAAATCACATTGATATTTATTAGATATGTGTTTGGGTCCAACAGACACGTATCGAAAAGTGTATGTTCACACAGACTCAACACGCAGTGTGTACATACCCATAATTGGCTATGTTCACAGAGAAAGAAAAAACAAAACACACGACAAGCAGAAGGAATTAATTACACAGGACTTTTTAAAGTGCATACCATGAAGGCTGGAATGTTTCAGCTACGGAGGACGTGGACCTAAAAACACTGTTCTTAACTGTTTTACAGAAAGATAAGAAACAAAAATAATGCAAAAATGGAGCTTACCCAGACTGTGTATATTCCTGCATGACAGACGCCACTCTCTGTACTAACTGTGCTGTTGGAATAGGTTCCTGGTACACAAGGTAATACTGCTGGGCAAGTTTCCGGGCCCTCCGAACAAGGACTCTAAACAAGTAAATGAAAAAATAAACAGCATAGTTATATGTTGCAAGTCATGCCCATGTGCCTATTTTTTTACCTATTACCAGTGAGGTTAGTAAACAAAATAATATATTACCTGTAATCCGGGCCCATGCCACTGTACACCATGCCTATGTGTTTGGTGATTGGTTCCACTTTATGTACACTCTGCTCATCGTACAATATGGATTTTTGTTTTTTCTCAGTTGCCAAAACTACACCATTTGCAGCTGGAAACAGAAGAAATAAGAGAATTACTAAAACAATAGTCTACTTAAATCACGCAAAACGCCAATGACTTGGGTCGAGTTTAAAGGGGTGTTCCTACGAAGCAAAGTCTACTGCACAGGTCTACTCTCAGCTTGCTACAAGCCGTCCTGCAGGAGAACGAGGAGAGCGATACTTGCGGCCGTTTTCCTCATTCATTTCTAGGACAACTTTCTGAACATAGCCGAAAGCGCACAGCTGGAAAGCTCCTATAGAAGTCAATGAAGAAGACAACCACAAGTACTGCCCTCCTCATTCTCATGCAGGGTCGGCTTGTAGCTAGAGCCAATCAGTGCAGTAGACTTTGCTGCATGAAAACACCCCTTTAAAAAAAGTGTGATATTTTCTTTTAACGTCATCAACCCAGTGCATTTTTTTTTTTTTTTAAATCTAAGGCAATATTTGAATCAGGTGGAAGAAAAAAGAAAAAAATATATAACTTGTTTCCCATTCCTTCTAAAACCACAAAAAAAAGACTACAGCAAAAACTGCATTGACAAATTTTGCTGCATCTTTCCTGTAAATAGTAAAAAAAAATTTAAAAATCCTTTCAATGTGTTTTTAGACGTCTCTAAAGGAAAATTGTTTTACTTAAACCTAAAACAAGGGTTTGAATGAGCCCTTAAGGGTTTTATGATTTTTTTTTTCTGTTATTCAGTTGTACTATTTGATCCAAGTCACGTCACTTGAATTTACTAAAAAAAAAAAAAAAAATTGTGCCTATCAAACTTTTATTCTACTAGTGGTCACATAACCACTCAAACATAATAACAGTACTGTGATATCACATACATTTGTTAGGTGTACAAAATGTGCATACTCGCTCCCCCAATATAAGGCAAGCAATTACACACTGTCCATGGATCAGGGCTAGTTTTTGAGCAACTGAGCTTGTATCACTGTAGCTAGGCATGTTCACACGGCTCATTTGGATGCTAAAAACTTCAGCGCTCTACCAGCGTTGAATCCTCCTCTGAAATCTGCTTCGGTAAGCGTGCATTTCAGGCGAGGATCTGATACTGATTTTCAGAGACTGATTTCCAGCCTCCTATATGTTATAATGCGAGGATAATCAGTGTTGTGTGAACAAGGCCGACTTTCCATCAGATTGCAGATTCCATCAGATTCAGCCCTAGCTCTGAAACTTGGTCAATAAGCAGAGGGGTGGATTTTAAGTCTCGGTTAAGTTAAGGCAGTGTTTCTCAACTCCGGTCCCCAGGACCCACCAACAGGTCATGTTTTCTGGATCTCCTACAGAATGCACTGAGAATAATTAAATCACCTGTGCAGCATAATGATATCACCTGAACAATGCTAAGGGAATCCAGAAAACATGACCTGTTGGTGGGTCTTGAGGACTGGAGTTGAGAAACACTGAGTTAAGGGGATGTAAAATAGGGCATTGCAGGAAATGCAGTTCTCAAAAAATGTGATTTGACAACTATATAGACCAATAGAATTACTTTTTAGTAGACCCAAAAAATCTAATTTAATCAAAAGTAATAATGGTTCATCAGTCCATTAGGTATGATAATGGAAAGGAGAAGGGGTGTTATTTACCTTGTAAACCTACTTGTTCGATGGCACGGCCAGTCCTGGTTATTCAGGACTGATGACGTCACAATTCATTCTTCACATGACCCTAAGGCCCGTTCACACGGCTTATTCTGTGACTGATTCCAGCCGTACTGCGCGCTGTATTTGCGCTGCAGTACGGCTGGAATCCTTTTTCCCATTCATTACGGTAATCTACAGTTCTCATAGAGAACTATGGATTCCGTCTCTCCTCCCTGCTCGGAGAATCTGCCGCGGGGGGAGAAAGTGACATGCACATTATTTACGGCATGTGCGCGCCGTGAACAATGAATGTCTATGGGGCCGGCGAGCTGCCGACCCCTGCCCCACGGCTGCCGACGTAATTGCGGGGCGAAATCCATCCCCACAATTACGTCGGCAATAAGCCGTGTGAACATTGCCTTACATACTTTATGTATCTCTCATTGTGTTTTTATATTATTGTGCCATGTTTGTGGCCTTGAAGGGCAGGGTTAAAGGTGTGTACAGCAATCAGTACGTAAGACATCGGGATAATAGGGCGTTCCATAAGATTTCTTTCTGGCATTCTAAACAGCAGACTAGACAACATACCTTTGATGCCAACAGAGGGCGCTCCTGCAGCTACCGCGGCCAACGCATATTCAATCTGTACAAGTTTACCTGAAGGACTGGGGAAAGACGTAGTTATTAGTGGGGAAGTGGGAGTACAATATGGAAGAAAAACACCTAGATTTTAATATCAGATTAGTCCAACGCTAAATGACAGTGCCTGGTCCTGCAACTTAGTCCTCCTCATTTGAATAGGAGTGCGCTGTGGCAATCTGTATACCTCCAAATAAAGTCAGGGAAGCTACATTCACAGCCTCTTCAACCAGCTGCTGGGTGGGGGCACCAACCCTCAATGGCCAGATACTGCAGACCTAATCAAAGGCTACCACATCAAGATTGGAGAACAGCTCCGAGTCATTCCTGTGGCAGAGGAGACGGTGATCATTGATAGTTTTCTCTCTAGTTAAATCATTGCAGTTTAGTTTTATCTCTTTTTATGATTTCCCATGAGTGAGAGCAGTGTTAATGGAGATTAAATGCAGTTTAGAGCAAAGGGGTTTTACCACAAAATAAAAACCCCAGCGCTGCATGTGAATGAGAAGGGTGGTGCTTGTGGCCGTCCTCTCCATTCACTTCTATGGGAGCTCCTGAAGATAGCCGAGCACGTGCACACTGCTATCTTCGGAAATGAATGGAGAGGACGGCCACAAGCACCACCCTCCTCAACTAGTCTAGGCCTAAAAGGTGTTCCTTGATCTATTCATGCTCACTGGTCCGTCGGCGTGAGTAAAAATAGAAGACAAACCTTATAGTTACGTTCACTCCCGACGCCTGGTCCGTTCATCCCAGAGAGGTTATATGCAGGTGGCCTGTGATTGGCTGCACCTGTCACATGAACAATGAACATTTCGCGCATCATCTGGGATGAATGGACCTAGAGCCGGGAGTGAATGGGAGTGTCTGGGAGGTAAGTATGAGGTTTATCTTCTATTTTTACTCATACCCTGACAGATGAATGAGCATTGATCAGTCCTGGAACACCCCTTTAATATTTTTAAAATTATTGTTATATGGGGACAGGGTGGGAAGGATAGGAAAGAAAAAGAAGCATACTTGACACTTGTTCCCAACACATCTCGGGCTCTGCTCTTCACTTCTAGAGGCCCCCTCTCTATAATAAGTGAATGGAGCGCAGGCCTCTACTCTTGTACAACACAGGAAGTGAAGAGGAATGGATCCCACATCCCAAGGCGCTACAGACTGGCAGTGGAGCAGGAGGAGAGTGCTTTCCCACCTTGGCCCCATTCAAGATTTAAAGAAAAAAAAAAAAACCTGGAACATCCCATTAACCATCTGTATTCTATTGGTGACATAGCAGTGGGGGAGATTTCTCCTGTGCTCAGTTGCCTTACATCCAGGTACAGGACAGCGGGAAGGAAAGGTAATAGATCTGATGGAGCGTTTTATTGATCATGTATCTTATGTTTCGTGTTTCTGTAATGGACATTTACAGCATGTGAACTGTGATCCCTTTCATACTGTGCAAGTGCTGTGCCATTATATGTCCATAAAATATTCTAATGGCTCTCAATGAGCATTTAGTTCAAAGCAATTTCAAACTTATCTTTAAAAAAAAAAAAAAAGTTTTGGATAAAATCGTTTGTGCCTCCCCTATTTCCTCAGGAAGGGAAGATCTCTCCTTAAGGAGAGCACCGAACGAACGGCTTGTAGAGTTTGTTTTGCCTTTTCGCCCTCTACTTAGCATCTGCATATCACAAGGCATTATTCCTATTTCCTGACAGACTAATCTCTTGAGAGGAGGACGTCACTTAAAGGGGTTTTCCCACGATGTAATGTTGACGTGGGATTCTTTCAAAACGGGTATTTAATCACTTTTCTAAATATATGTCATCAAAAAAAGTGAAGCCTCTGAGAGCTACAGCCTAACTTACATGCCCTTCATTTTCTGACAGTTTACATTAGATATGACCAGGAGCTGATCTGGCCGCACTTGCGTGTTTGCACTTCTTATCTGATGACAGGGAACATGAATGAGCTTTGAAGGGACTGGGAAGAAAATCCTTTGTCTTTTGTATAGAGAATCCACTGGTTGTAATGTAATTATCTTAGTAAACATGCAGACACTCCCTGGCACACTGCTCAGCCCTCCTCCCTCTCCCCGTTCGTTTGTGAAGGAATGAAAGAAGGCGGCCTGCTGAGCTTATCTTCTCTCCTGAGCACAGAAGAGGAGAAATAAAAACATATAGCTTGTGCACAATACAGTTCTCCTCTGTGGATTAGCCAATGTTTGCTCAAATACAGAGACCGAGTATCAGGGGCGTGCATGGGAGGTGGAGCGATGACATCACAGAGGAGGTACTTGTTTTTTTAAACACAGAAACACAATGCCCCTATTCTCAAGCTGGACTCTTTTCTGGCAGAACAGGCTGCAAACTGCTAGATTTGAGCATTAAATACTCTGAAACTATTGCATCTTACAGAACAAGCAGGTCTGACACTAGCTTGTGCTGTCCTCAACAAGGGGGGCATAACCTATGTGACATAACCCTTTAAATAGTAAGGCTATGTGTACACACTGTTTTTGTGCTGCGGTTTTCAGCTGTCCCATTCAACCGAATAGTGTGATAACCCGCCGGTTTCATGTGATAAATGGCGCATTAAAGAAGATGTTTTAAGGTTTTTTTCAAAACCACCGACTTCGAAATCCGACCTCGGACTACAGCTCGAATTTTTTATTGAGGTCTATGGGGATGATTTGCAGATGGATTTTTGTGAACTCCAATTATTGAATCCGCTTAAAAATCCAACAGTAAACCAGTCCTGTGTAGACACAGCCTAAACTGTCCGCGCAGAGGAAAAAAATCTCACTTTCCTCAACTCTAGCGTTGGGTCTCCCCAATCTCCTTTATTTCTGAATAGGACACCCCTGCTACAGCGGGCACATGCTACTTCCCTTACATCATCATTGGTAGCGGTTTACTTCCGAGCAGTGATGTAGCAAAGAAACAGTAAACAGGACACCAAGCCCTGGAATGAAGGAAGAATAGTATAGGTTTTTGGATTACTTTGTTTGGCACAGGGAGCTTACTATTTTAACTCAAACTGGATAACCCCTTTAACATGCAAATCGCTTACAGTTGCCATGAATTTGCTTACCTACTGCACCAAATGGTGACGGACACATGTGAACATCACATTAAGGGTATGTTCACACGGCTTATTGCGTTGTGTATAGACATTGCGGCCCTATAGACATGCAGTGTCAGTGGCGAGTATGCGCCGCTAACAATTACCATGTCACTTCTCTCTCTGTGCGTACGATACAATTGTATTGTACGCGCGGGACAACGCGTAATCCATAGCTCTCTATGAGAGCTATGAATTACCATAATTGCACAGCGCCAATTTGCGCACCGAATTATGCGCCATTTTAAGCCGTGTGAACATATCCTAAAAGCCCGGATAGCTCCTGACTGGAAAGCACTGCAGCAGTTTTGCTTAACAACACATTATTAATGCTCACTCATCATCCCTGCTGCTGCAAAGTGAAAGTGAAAGCTGAAAAGCTGTGTCATTCCTGTCCGGGTAATTCCAGAAATCAACTATGAATTAAAAAGGTGTTTCCACTTCAGACATAGCTTATACCATAAACATATGATGTGTGCAGCTCCAACATCTGGAGAACGGAGGTCCCCAAAAGTCTCCAAAGAACAGGGAGTTGGTCACACTTGCACACTTGTCTCCATTCTGTTCTATGGGAGTTCCTAGTACAACCAAGTGGACTGTAGCACGCAGACACAATCTACTTCGCATTCTATTCAGAGACTTTATAGCACACCCTACTGATACAGCATAAATGTCTGGAGTGAGACTACCCCTATAAAGCAGTGGTTATAGCCCAAAACCAGAGAAAGAAAATGGGCTACATATTTTTCAAAGCGAACTGAAAATTTAGGCAGATTCCGTGACTAAATCCTAACAGAATGTGCCAGCATTACTGTGAGTGTGTGTGAATGAGATTTTATGACCCATGAGTGTAGAGAAAAATCAGCGGTATGATGAGTGGCCCAGCCTCAAGGACCATCCCCCACAATAGGCTTATTACATGAACTGGTAAGGAAGCAGCTACTGATTTACCAATGAAAGGGGCCAATCGACTTCAATAAGCTGCTGTGTAATACATAGAAGCTCAGATCACATTTTGTAGCTTCTGCGTAGGGACATAATATGTGAACCAGAGACCTCATTTAGAAAGAGTGCCTAAGGACGAGTTCACATGGCGTCTTGTGGCACGTAACTTTTTTAGGAGTACACGCTGGGGAAGACCGAGGCTAACCATAGCTCTCTATGAGACCTATGATTACTGTAGTTACAGGCCGTGTTTCGGGTTGTATTGCAGCGCAACGGTCCGCCGCCGCCACGCTCTCTGCTCGCCCCCAGCGGGCCGCCGCCACGCTCTCTGCTCGCCCCCAGCGGGCCGCCGCCACGCTCTCTGCTCGCCCCCAGCGGGCCGCCGCCGCCACGCTCTCTGCTCGCCCCCAGCGGGCCGCCGCCACGCTCTCTGCTCGCCCCCGCGGGCCGCCGCCACGCTCTCTGCTCGCCCCACCGCGGCCGCCGCCACGCTCTCTGCTCGCCCCCGCGGGCCGCCGCCACGCTCTCTGCTCGACCCAGCGCTGAGCGGGCCGCCGCCACGCTCTCTGCTCGCCCCCGCGGGCCGCCGCCACGCTCTCTGCTCGACCCCCGCGGGCCGCCGCCACGCTCTCTGCTCGCCCCCAGCGGGCCGCCGCCACGCTCTCTGCTCGACCCCAGCGGGCCGCCGCCACGCTCTCTGCTCGCCCCCGCGGGCCGCCGCCACGCTCTCTGCTCGCCCCCGCGGGCCGCCGCCCACGCTCTCTGCTCGCCCCCAGCGGGCCGCCGCCACGCTCTCTGCTCGCCCCCCGCGGGCCGCCGCCACGCTCTCTGCTCGCCCCCCGCGGGCCGCCGCCACGCTCTCTGCTCGCCCCCCGCGGGCGACGCCCTCCCAGACTGCTTCTGATGCTGAACCCAGCGGCCGCCCCACGCTCTCTGCTGCCCCCTGCGGGCCGCCGCCACGCTCTCTGCTCGACCCCGCGGGCCGCCGCCACGCTCTCTGCTCGACCCCTGCGGGCCGCCGCCACGCTCTCTGCTCGACCCCAGCAATAACTAGTTGCCGTTAACAATGACCTCTCCCCATTGACTCAAATCAAAGCTGTGAACTAGATGCTGAGAAGTATCCAACGTGCTGAACACCCTACAGTTTATACCACCTCCTGTAAATACACCCGTGATCCCCCTTTAGCTTCTGCAAACTAAAAGCAGGGCAGCAGCACTACACCTAGGGAGCGTGATGTTAATGCAGTTTGGAGGATCATTCCAATTCCTCCTGCACATTATGGACCTGGTTTATTAAGTCTCATAGTAAAACTGTGTTGCTCATAGCAACCAGTCAGAGCACAGCTTTTATTATACTGCTGTGGGGGAAAAAAATAAATAATTAGACGCTGAGCTGATAGGTTGCCGTGGGCAACAGCCAGCCAATTGAGTAGCATGTATGAAAACTGTTAGACAGTAGCAACCAATCAGAGCTCAGCTTTCATTTCTTATACTGCTGTGGGGGGAAAAAAAAAGATGCTGAGCTCTGATTGGTTGCTACTGTCAGTTTTTTTTTATATACATGCGACCCAATTGGCTGGCTGCTGCTCATGGCAACCAATCAGAACGCAGGTTTTATTTTCCCAGTATAGTTTTAAATAAATGAAAGTCGAGGCCGGATTGGTTGCTGTTATCTCAGGCGAGGGACGGGCCGGCTGTGGGGTTCTCGGTAGTATAGGCAGGACACACACTCCGGCACCTCAGTGCAGTGTAAGCGCACTCGCTATAGAGGTGTAGCCGGCAGGACTACATGTGGGTATTAGTCGTCCTGGCTTTGTTCCTCCGCGGATTCCCAGTCATACACGGGTCACTATGAGCTCCTCGCAGCAGACACGGCTCGTTCCCGCTCACGCTGGCACTGAAAGGCCGGGTACATAGCAGGGTGACTCTGCAAAGTACCGGCCAAGCGCGCACACAAAGAGATGCGGGGCCCAGAGCCAGCGGTGACGGGGAAGCCGCTGCCGAACAACAGCCCCGAGGGGCGCAGGGTATGTCCCACAGGAGCCCGGCCATGCTATAGCAGCCCACTCACCTGAAAGTGGTCAGAGAGAAACTATAACCGCGCTCCGCCATCTTCACTCCGCTCCGCCTCTATGTGAGCAGCACGGCGAGCGGCTCTACGTCACTCCGTCATCTGTCACATCCCGCCCGCCCTATCCGAGTGCGCAAGGCCTGACGGGAACTGTAGTTCCAATTAGGACACCGTAGCAAATTGATTACCAACGCGAGAACGCAGCTCCCCAACGTGTGTTTCTTATAACCTATGGTAATATGTTGTGTGGGAACTCGCTTCTATTGCTAAATATATAAAACGCAACACTGTCGTTATTTACTTTGCAGCGCGTAATCTATTTCCGCTCAATGAGGCGCTGTTTGGCGACAGCGGCCATATGTTTGGTGGGCGAGGTCACGTGTCTGCGTGTTGATATGCACATGCGCATAACGTCATTGAGGGTGACAGAGAGGAGGTCACTGGAAACATGGCGATGTCCGGGGGTCCGGCAGGAGGAGTGTTCAGCTTGTTTCTGAGGTGGTGTTTGCGAGCAGAACAAAGTCTGTGGCGAGCTGTAGGAGTACAGTCCTTCCATCCAGGTGAGGCCGACCAGGTGACACGGAGAGCCCTCTGGTCACGTGTACTCTGCAGAGTGGCATGGAGGGTGCCAGTGCAATCTGTGCCAACCGAAGTTACAGCTATCCATGCATAGTCCTCATTTCATCCATTGAAACTCGGGACAGATATGCTGCAGGTTATACACAGTGAATTTCCTCATTAACTTAAAAGGGGTTTTCTCACTACAAAAATTAGCTTTCATTATGAAGGGACAGTTAAATGAAGACTTTTTCTAAATACATTGGTCAACAGATTTTACTTTAGTCCTCAAATAAGAGTGTTTCTAATGTGCTCACAGGTTTCTATGGTTACCTACATACCAGCTGAACCCTTGTTATATGGTTACAAGAGAGCAGGGATTGATGTCCTCCCACCGAGGGACTGAGAGCAAAGCACCCTAATTATATCAAACAAATAGCTTCAAAAACAAAAGGTAATGTATTGTGGGGCTGAAAACCCCTGGCTTTATCTGTAATCTTGTTAAGTAAGATTCCTGTATGTCAGGCTAAGTCCACAGGGCAGGGGTTTCCGTTGGTTTGGGTTTTAGCAATTGCAGATTTGAAAACTGACAAGAACTCCCCATAGATTTTAAAAAAACCCCCCCATAGTCTACACTGAACCGGATTTTTTAGTCAGAGATTTTCACCCGCGGGTTTCCCAAAAAAATCGGAACTTTCACAATTACCCCCCGGTTTTTCGGGCGTAAGGTGTTATTTTTATTGGGGACGGGGAATCCCCAAAAACCCTCCAGTGGCCTCAAGGGAACAACCGCTAAATTTTCCCTGTGGGACCTCCCCCAACCCAGAGGGAAAAGGGGCCCCGCAAATAATGAATTTTTGGGGGCTTATGCGGGGGGGGGGCAATAATTTTTTTAGACAAACGGAAATCCCAAAAATTTTCCCCTTTTTTCTATTTTTCTTTTTTTTTCCTAAAAATTCCTTTTTTAAAAACCAAATAAAAAATTTTTTTTCCCTTTTTTTTCCATTTCCCCCACCAAATTTATAAAACCTTTTTTTAAGGGATCCTTAATCATCTAATGGCTTAAGTAAGCTTTTATTTAATTTTCCGTAACTGTTTTTACTTTTTGCTCAAAACAAAATGTTAAATTTTTTTTTTTGAAAAGGGGGTTTCCCTTTTTTTTTTTTTCGAATTTTTGGGCTCTGGGAAATTAAGCAATCGAAAAATTGATCCGGGGCCTTTTAAATTTGTTGGTAAATATATAAAAAGGTTTTTCAAAAATAAAAAGTTTCAAAAAACAAAATTGTTTCCCCCCCATTTTTCCCCTTTCTAAAACTTTTTTGACATTGTAAAACCCGGAAAAAAATTTCCTTCATCCTTTGGGGGTAGGATCAGGTTTAAAAGGGATTTGGGGGGGCCCCGGCTTTTCCCCCCCCGGGTGTTTTTTTTCCAATTGGGTTTGGCGTACCCTCCGCCATTTATTTAGCAGGCCAAATTCAAATTTTTTTTTAAATGCCATTTTCAGATCGTGTTCCCGGGAGATAGCGTGGTTTTCCTGCCCCTAAATCCGGAAAAGGGCCCTTTTTAAATTTCAGTTTTTGGGGGGGCCCGGATTGGGGCCCAAAATAAAAAACTTAAAAAACCCTGTGGAAAAACCCAATCTTTTTTTAAAAAAAAACCCCCAAAGCTTTCACCAAAAGGCTAAAAAAAATTAGGGACCCTTTGGTTTTTTTATTTTTATGGCCTCTTTTTTTTATTTTTTCCAAAAACCAAAAAATTTTTTTTTAATTTCTCCATCTACATATACATATAAAGGTTTGTTTTTTACGGGACAAGATGTACATTTTAAGGGTGCTATTGACCGTAACATAGAATTTACTAATAAACCAAAACAAAATTCTATGTGGAGAGAAATGTTAAAAAATAAATAACTACTTGTGCCACTTGTGGGGATTTTGTTTTCATGGTGTTTGGTGTAAGTGATGTGATATCTGTATTCCACAGGTCAGTATGAATCCAGTAATACCAAATATGTAGGGTTTTCATCATGTTTTACTACTTTAAAAAAAAAAAAATGCAATAAAAATTTCCTCTCTCTCATTATTCTGGCATTTGGCAAATAGAAATAATTTAGTAATACTAATTAACCTAAAACAGGGAAGGTTTATTCAGATTGCATGTCAAATAGTGATAAAAACATGTATATGTGTCTTTTTATATAGTGTATGTAAACTTCTGGTTTCAACTGTATATTTACTTTTGTAATGTTTTCAATACTTATATCCTCTGCTGTATGTAATGCTTTATGAGTTCCCAAAATAGGATGAACACGTCAAGCAGAGAGTAAGGAGATGAGCCTACTCCATACATAGCAGGTGCTAGACGTGTATTACAGCAGACACCTGCCTGCGATAGTCAGTAGTATCCAATTAATCTAAGGGGCCGTTCACACGGCTTATTTTGGGCACGGATTGCAGCCGTATAGCGCGCCGTAGTGCTGCTGCAATACTGCTGAAATCCGTCCCAGCCATTACGGTAATCCACAGTTCTCATAGAGAACTATGGATTCCGTCTCCTCTCCCCGCTCGGCGCAATTACGCCGGCTGCCGGATTGCGGCAGCCGGCGTAATTGCGGGGCGAAATCCGTCCCGCAATTACGTCGGCAATAAGCCGTGTGAACTGGCCCTAAATGATCAAGTGCGGAAGGCATGGTAGTTGGGGGCCTTGTAAAGGTCGTGCCATCTTAGGACTCCTAAGAGCAAAGATATCATGTTAGGGCAGGCACAGCACAATACACTGCAATACATTAAAACTGCAGTATATTATACAGCTGATCACGTTTAAGTTCTCTGGGTGGACTCAAAAAAGTGACACAAGTTCTAACATTCGTGCTGTGAAATCAATTTGCATTACACACAGAAATATGTATGAATTCCACAGAGAAACGCATCATATTTGTAATGGGACTCCTTTTTAGCTTATACAGTATGAGTTTTTTTTTTTTAAATCCATAGTATGTAAAAAAAAAAAAATTATCGGCACTTATTGCACTCTATGTCCGATCCTGCAGCTCAAAATTTAAATCCTACAGAAAGACCTGCTGTGTTAACAGGTCCTTTAAAATTTTGAGAACTTGCTGAAAATGTTTTCTTTTTACAATTCATTATAAAAACATAATTGCACATTTGTAAATGTCCCAACATTTCAAAATATTACGCTGTTTATTCGGCATGGTGAATGCGGTTGAATAAAATACCCAATGCCAGAATCGACTCCCTAATAAAAAGTGTCCCTAAATTGGAACCAGTGAATACTACTGCTCACCCTGCTTAAAAAAGCCTTTGAAAGAATAATAATAAAAAAAAAATGTAAACATAAACTATGTAAATTTAGTATAATTCATAAGGCATAATAAACTGTAAACTACAAAACAATGGTTAAATTGGAGGTTTGTTAGTATATTATGTGGTACATTAAAGGCCATAAGAAAGCAAAAACCTTAAAATATTTCTGGAAGACCATCTTTTTTTTTTTTTTTTTTTTGCCAATATATATATATATATTTTTATTACGACAGTCCTGTGCAATTTAAAAATTGCATATACAACATTGTCCTCGAACTGTAAGGCTATGTCCACACTGCACATGATTACGATCGTATCTCCGGCGCTTTTCGTTTTTTAAAAGCGCCGGAGATACGATCGTCAGTGTGGTGCCATAGACGGCAATAGAAAAGATGAGTTGTGAGGGGGGCGTGGCTCGGCATGGCAGAGTGAAGACGTGTGTTCTTGTGCTCCTCTCCAGCTCCAGCATTATACCTGGCTAAAATCCACACAGATCATGGGCAAAACGGGCAAAAGACAGGGCTCTCGTGCCCAGACCCGCTCCACATCATCTCAGGGCGAAATTGTGCGGTATTTCGGCCGTTACACGGCCTTGATGGACGACCACTACCCAGCTGACTTTAAAAATTTTTTTTCCCCAACCCAAACCCGGGGGCCCTTTTAAACCCCAAAAAAAAATTTTTCCCCCCCTTTGGGAAAAATTTTTTTTTAAACCCCAAAAAATTTTTTTTTAATTCCCAAAAAAAAAAAAATTTTTCCCCCCGGGGGGGGTTGAAAAAAAAACCCCCCAAAAACCCCCCAAAAAAAAATTTTTAAAAATTTAAAAAAAAAAACCCCCTTTTTTTAAAAAAAGGTTAAAATTAAAAAAAAAATTTAAAAAAGAAAAAAAAACCCTCTTTTTTAAAAAAAAAGGGTTTTTTTCTTTTGGTTTTTTGGGGGGGGGTTTTGGGGGGTTTGTTTTTTAAAAAAGGTTTTTTTTTTTTTTTTTTTTTTCCCCCTTTTTTAAAAAAACCCCCGGAAAAAAAATTTTTAAAAAACAAAAAAAAAAAAAAAAAGGGGGGTTTTTTTTTTTTTTTTTTCCCCCCCCGGGGGTTTAAAAAAACCCCCCCTTTTTTTTCCCCCCCCCTTTTTTAAAGAAAATTTTAAAAAAATTTTTTCCCGGGAATTTTCCAGTTTTTAAAAAAAAAAGGGGGGGGCCCCCCGGGCCCCTTTTCCCAAATTTTTAAATTTTTTTAAAAAAATTCCCCTTTTTTTTAATTTTTTTAAAAACCCCCCAAAATTTTTTTTTTTTTTCCCCCCAAAATTTTTTTTTAAAGGGGAAATTTCCCCCCTTTTGGGGCCCTTTTTTTTTTTTTTTTTTTTTAAATTTTTTTCGGGCAAAAAAAAAACCCCTGGATTTTTTTTTGGGGGGGGGGGGAAAAAAAGGGAAAAATTTTTTTTTTTTTTTAAAAAATTGGCCCCCAAAAGGATTTTTTTAAAAAAAAAAAAAAGGGGGGGCCGAAACCCCCGGGGTTTGGGGGGCCCCCCAAAAATTTTTCCGGGAACCCCCCCCAAAAAAAATTTTTTTTTTGGGGGGGTTTTCCCCCCCCTTCCCCCCCCCCCCGGGTTTTTGGGGGGGGTTTTCCCCCAAACCCCCGGGGGTTCCTTTTAAAAAGGGAAAAAATTTCGCCCCCGTTTTTTTTCCCCCCCAAAAAAGGGGCCCCCCAACCCCTTTTTCCCCCCCGGGGCCAAAAAACCCCTTTTAAAACGGGGCCCCCCCCTTGGGGGCCCCCAAAAAAATTTTTTTCCCCCCCCAAAAAAAATTTTTTTTTAAAAAAAAGGGAAAAAAAATTTTTTTAAAAAATTTTTGGGGAAAAAAAAAAAAATTTAAAAGGGGAAAAAAAAAAATTTTTTTAAAAAAACCCCCCCTTTTCCCCCCTTTTAAAACCCCCCCAAAAAAAAAAAAAATTTTTTTTTTTTTTTTTTCCAAAATTTTTAAAACCCCAAATTTAATTTTTGGGCCCAAAAAAAAAAAAAAATTTTAAAATTTTTCCCCCCGGGAAAAAAAAAAAAAAATGGAAAAATTTCCAAAAAAATTTTCCCCCCCCCAAAAAAATTTTTTTTGGGTTTTTAAAAAAACCCCCCCAAAAAAGGGTTTTTAAAAAAAAAACCCTTTTTTTTTTTTTTAAACCCCTTTTAAAAAAAAAAAAAAGGGGGCCCAAATTTTTTTGGGGAAAAAAAAAATTTTTAAAAAATTTTTGGGGGGGGCCCCGAAAAAAAAAAAAAAGGGAAAAAAATTTTTTTTTTTAAAAAAAAAAATTTTAAAAAATTTAACCCAAAATTTTTAAAAAAAAAAAAAAGGGGTTTTTTTTCCCCCCCCCCCCCCCCCCCAAAAATTTAAAAATTTTCCCTTTTTTAAAAGAAAAAATTTTTTCCGGTTTAAAATTTTTTTTTTAAAAAAACCAAAAAAAAAAAAAATTTTTTTTTAAAAAAGGGGGCCGGGTTTAAAAAAAAAACCAAAAAAAACCCCTTTTTAAAAAAAAAAAAAAAATTTGGGGTTTTTTAAAACTTTTTTAAAAAAAAGGGGTAAATTTTTTGGGGGTTGGCCAAAAAAAATTTTTTTCCCCCCAAAAAAAAACCAAAAAAAAAAATTTGGCGGCCCCAAAAAAAAAAAAAACCCCTTTTTTTTAAAATTTTTTTTAAAAAAAAAGGAAAAAAAACTTTAAAAAAAAATTTTTTTTCCCCCCCCCCGGGGTTTTTTTTAAAAAACCGAATGGGGGGGGAAAAAAAAAGGGCCCCCTTTTTTTTTTGGAAAATTTAAAAAAAACCCCCCTTTGTTTTTTATAAAAAGTCCCCCCCCCCCCCCCCAAAAAAAGGGGGGGGGTTTTGGGGGGGTTTTTTTGGGGGGGGCCGGGGGGTTTTTTACAAATTTTTTTTTTTTTTTTCCCCCCCGCCCCCTTTCCCCCCCCCCCCGGCCAAAAAGCCCCCCCTTTTGGAATTTTCCAATTGGGGAAAGTTTCCCCCCCAAAAATTTTTTTTTAAAATTTTTTTTAAAAAAATTATTTTAAAAAAAAACCCTTTTGGAAAAAGGGTTTTTTTTTCCGGAAAAAAAAAATTTTTTTTTTTTTTGGGGGGTTTTCTTTTTAAAAATTTTTTTCCCCTTTTTTCCCTTTTTTGGGGGGGGTTTTTAAAATTTTTTTTTTTTTTTTGGGGCCCCCAAAAACCCAAAAAAAATTAAAAAAAAAAAAATTTTTTTAAATTTTTTCCCCCCGGGGGGGGCCCCGGGGGAAAAAAAAAACCCCCTTTTTTTTTAAAAAAAACCCCCAAAAATTTTTTGGGGGGGAAAAAAAGGGGGGGCCCCTTTAAAAAAAAAAAAACCCCAAAAAAAAAAAAAAAACCCCCCCTTTTTTTTTTGGGGCCCAAAAAAAATTTAAAAAATTTTGGGGAAATTTTTTTGGGTTTTTCCCCCCTTTTTTTTTTAAAAAAAAAAAACCCCCAAAATTTTTTTTAAATGGGGGCCCAAAAAAAAATTTTAAAAAAAAAGGGGGGGCAAAAAAAAAAAAAAAGGGGGGGAAAAAAAAAAAACCCCCCCCCAAAAATATGCCCCAAAAGGGCCCCTTTTTTTTATTTTTTCCCCCGGGGGTTTTTTTTTATTTTTTTTAAAAAGGGGGGGAAAACCAAAACCATGAAAATTTTTTTTAAAAAAAATTTTTTTTTTGGGGATTTTTTTTTTTTTTTTTTTTAAACAAAAAAATTTTTTGGTTTTTTTAAAAAAAATTTTTTTTTTTTGGGCCCCGGGGGGGGGCAAAGGGGGTTTTTTAAAAATTTTAAATTTTTTTTTGGGGTTTTTTTGTTTTTTCTTTTTTTTTTTTTTTTTTTCCCCTTTTATTTTAAATTTTTTTTGGGTTTTTTTTTTCCCCCTTTTAATAAACTGATATTTGAATACGAAAAAAACCCCAAAAAAATGAAAACTTAAGAAAAAGTGGGTGGAATGTAGTGAAAGCTTAAAGCGTTTCTGACAATTAGTCCCTTTAATTTTGGGTTATTTCAGCTGCTACTTTTCTCTTATAGTCTCATTACAAAGAAATTGGTAAAAGGCCTATGATTGCCCCTATTTTTTCCCCAAATTATACTAAAACCCGGGAATACATAATTTGGGAAATAGGATAATTTTTTTTTTTGCCTGAGGGGTGGGGGGGTCTTCAAATTATCACAAAAATTTCTGATGATACTTACACTTTTCAGACCAGAAACCAACATAAAGAAGGACCAAGCAGTCCCCTCATGTGTTTATGGGAAGGGGAAATAGAGAAAAGAAATTAACATAAGGGAAATTAAAAAAAAAAAAAAAAAATATTTAAAATTATTAATATTTTAAAATATTTATTAAAAAAAAGATTTTTTAAAAATTTCAAAATTTCTGCAAAAAAAAAAAGCTTTGTACAAATAGGGGTTGATGGGGGATTTTAAAGTGTATGGCACTTTTTAAAAATTAACCCCTTAACCCCCCAAAAGCCTTTAAAAGTAGAAAAAGAAAATTTTTTTTTTGTTTTTGCCCCCTTGCGTTTCAACAGTTTTTAACTTTTTTTTTTTTTTTCCCAATTTAAACAGTTTTTGTTTTTTCCAAAAATTTTTTTTAAATAAAAAATTTCAGTTTTTTTTTTTTTTTTTTTTTTTACACCATTCACACCCCTTTAAAAATTGTTTAAATTCTACCCGGTTTATTACTGTGTGTGGATACCCAAAAATGTGTAGGTTTTTTGTGTGTTAAATTTTTTGGGACATTTTTTTTTATTAAAAATTTTTTTTTTTTTTTTTTTTTTTAGTTTTTTTTTTTTTTTTTTTTTTTTTAATTTCCCCTGAAAAGGGAGAAAAAAATGGGTTTTTTTTTTTTTTTTTTTTTTTTTTTTTTTTAACACTTAGTAATTTTTTTTGCATATTCATATTTGATAATAATTATAATTGTGTCATTTGGGGGACAGGCACACAAATCGTTCCCGGAATCCCAGGGGACAAGGGGCAGCTTGGGGGGCCCCAATTAGGTCCCCCCGAAGGGTGACTGTTTCAAACCGTTCCCGGGGTCTGTGGGTAACCCGGGTGTTTTCCCATCCCCCCCACCCGAGCGGGGAAAACCCCTTTTTTTTGCGCCCGGGGTTAAAGATCCGCCGCCCTTAAAGGGGTTAAAGCACCGGTTCGGAGGGTTTTTTCCCTTCCCTGGTGCTCGCAGGGGATGTTGGGATTGGGGGTGTGTGTAAAGCCCCGATCCCAGCCAGCTGCGGCGCCCGGGCGCCGCAAAACTTCGGGTGTTGCAAACAAAGTTAAAGACGTCGCTGCGCGAAACGACCCGAAATCCCGCGTCAAAAAAAAGGGGGGGCGGGGGTTTTGGAGTTAAAAAAACAAAAAAAAACCTTAAACCAGGAATCAAAAAGTTTAGGGAAAGGGGTTTTGATGATTGCTGTGGTTTCAATTTTTTTGGGTAAATTTACAGGAGGTTTTTTCTTTTTCCCTGTTTTGAGCCCAAACTTATAAGAAAAGTTTCCCGGTAAAGCAGGTGTGTTTTCTTTTTTTGGGGTGTGTTATTCACATGGAAAAAGAAGTTTTTTTATTTTTTAAAATTTTTTGTTGAATTTATGTTTTCAATTTTTTTAGGAAAAAAAAGGAAAAAATGGGACAAATTGGTTTAAATTAACCGAGTTTCCATATTTTTAGGGAAATGTGTTTTCCTTCTTTTTTCAGAATAACATTGACACGTGTCCTGAATGTGGGCATCTAAAACTGAAACACGTTCTGTGTGGATTCTGCTATGAAAAAGTTCGCATTGAAACGCACCTCATCAGGAAGGAAATCAAAGCTGTGGAAGGAGGGCCTTCTAAAGCTCCTACTGTAGAAACAGTTGTTCTCTATGAAGGTGAAAAGCCACGTCCTGAAGATGAGGGGAAGAGGATTATTGAGCAAAAACGGAAGCGCCCATCCTGGTTCTCCTATTGATAGATCTCTGTTCTTCTGCCATGCAGTGTTCTATAATGAACTTGTCAATATACAGTGAGATTTTGGTTACCCATGGCTTAGACTTGGATATGTCATGTTTTCCATTTGCTTATTGGTATGTTGACTCTTTATTGCTACATATTAAAATTTCACAAGTAACTTTTGTAACTATGTTGTTGGTTGATATTATTTAATATAAACATGGGGTAATACGCCATAGACTGTGACTTGGGGCCCCCAGCGGTTGAGGGGGCCACTAGGTTTTAAAAACTTGTTCTTTTTTTTTAGGGAAAAATTGTTGGAGGGCTTTCTGCTTTAAAAAACACCACTATTTGGGCTCCCTGACATATGGTGGTATTATTTATACTTTGATTATTGTTGCTGTTTCAGTTTATAGCTATTAGGTGGTGGGGCCCCATCTTATTTTGCTGTGGGGCCCTATGATTTCTGACTATGCCCCTAATGCTAAAGTACATGCATGTAGTACTCCAGGCTTTGAACTTAATACAAAAGGCTAAACACCCAAGTAACATACCAAAAAATAAGTAATAAATGTCGAAGGGGTTTTTTTTAATATTAAATGTATGCAACGGTAAAAGTCTTTAATATTAATGTTTTTTTTTTAAAGATTTTATTCTTCTAGTGCCTTTTATAAAATAAAATAAAAAAACTTAACTTACCTCTCACCTCAGATCCAGCGCTGCGTTGTCTTCACTCTTTGCCAGTCATCTATTTACTTCTTTGTAAAACTCTCCCTTTCCCTATGCTCTAAAGGGGGTATTCTCTTCCAGGGAAATAGGATGCGGAGGA
>JAODAL010011696.1:0-98725 GCA_025379985.1 Phyllomedusa bahiana | reverse complement strand
AGAAAAAAAGTTTTAGCCAAGCCAGTATCTCTCATCTACAGACAACGCTTCTCAGCCCCTTTCCCATAATGCCTTGTGATATGTCCTTTATTTAGTAAGACAAATCTTTACATCAGGCAACAGAATAGAGACAAAACCTGCTGACGTGTTTCAGGCGAAAAGGCGCCCATAGTCATAGCAGAGGACACAGTGCATGACGTTCATTTATATAGGAAGTATGATTAAAACCATGCATAACAGCTGATACAAACAAAGTGACAAATGCATCCACCTACCCGCATCGCGTGTGGCTACAATTCTGGCTCGTGGAATGGAAAGTGCGTTCTGGAAGGGAAAATGCAGTAAAGTTCAGCCGGAAACACCTCCGGCAGAGCCACGCATGCGCAATTCAAAATTAGTGGAACGCAAATATGCACTCCAAAGGTTAGTTCAAAAGTCTGAAACCGGAAGAGCCACAAGCCATACAGGAAGACTGACGTGCACAAAAGTAAAAATAGTCTAAATGCATAAATAAATAACAGTGCACATCAGAAAAAAGCTAAGGGAAAGAATCCTCAAATAACAGTAAAGAAAAATTGAAACCTTAGCAAGAATAATCATACATATATGAAGTGAACACCTGTCAGTTACAACCTATCTAAAGACACCCAAAATTACTAATAAATAAAAGAACTCACAAACAGAAACCAAATAAAAACAAGAAAAGTTAAGGAAATGTCCCATATGTTTCTTAGATTAATACATTGAAGGGGACAATGTAAATACCTATTTTAAATCACAAGAAATGAGAAAAAAAATATTTTAATAATAAAACATGACTGATCACCCAAAAGGCTTCCCAATCATCTAGCATATGCTCAAGGTCTCCACCTCTAGGTGGTCTAATTCTTCTATCAATACCTATTAGTTTAAGGGAACTAGACCGATTCATTGTAAATAATGCCCTGTGGAACTAGATGATCAATGCCACACAACTCCAGGAACATTTAAGTTTTTGCCTCTCACCTCCCTTGAATATGCCTGGAGTTATGTGGCATTCATCATCTGGTTCCGCAGGGCATTGTTTACAATGAAACAGTCATCAGTGTGTGATGTAGTCAAAGGATGTCCACTTCTTTCCCTTTCTGTGACTCTTCCAATCTCTCTGTATTTCTGTTGCAACCTGCTGATGACACTGTTTGACACTCTAAGCTGGCCACGTCCGTCTGCGAGCATCCTGCTTGAAGCCTTGTGATGGCGAGGTACTGTTGATGAATTGTAAGGTGTCGTCTTGGTCTTGTGATGTCCAAATGTGAACAGCATGATGAGGAGGACTATTTAGATCCCAATTCAAATTGATCCCCTAATCAGGGGTGTCAAACTCATTTTCAAAGTGGCCCACAACAGCATTGTAGTTGCCCTTAAAGGGCCATTGGAGGGTGGCTAGGTGCTTTGGTAGGGCTGTCAGAGCCTATGAGTTGCATACCAACTGTGTCTTAGCTCTCGGGAACCACATAAAAGAGCATAGTGGGCCAGATTCGGCCCTCGGATCTCGAGTTTGACACCTGTGCCCTAAATGTATTGGGTGATTCAGGTATCAAACACCTGTTGTGAATTTTGCCAATCAGCTCCTTGTTAGAGATCAGCAAGTTGTGCAAAAAGTACTGAAATATTGAACAGTTGGACGTGTGCATTCTAAAGTTAAGTGATGGTCTCATTTAGTGCATTTAAATTTTTTTCAAGAAATTTTATGTTCATCCTGAAATTTTAACCAAAAGCCAAATATCCCTAAGGCCATGTTCACACGGCACGGGTGTGCTCTATGGAAAACCCGTGCAGCAGTCCGCCCGGCTGTTTTGTCGCCGGCGGTAAAACATTGAACATGCACTATCTTCCATCCGGTTTCCGGACGGAAGATGTGCTGTTCAATGGGAGGGCTGTTCTCCGCTCATCGCGGAGAAAAGCCGTCCCCCCCCGCGGCCATGGGGACGGGCGCAAAACAGGACAAATACCGGCCAGCAAATCGGCCGGTATTTGTCCTGTGCCGTGTGAACGCGCCCTAACTTTTTGTGGGAAGTGTATTATTATATCCATACAATAAGCATCAAGGGGATATAATGAAACAAGATATATGTATTACAAGGTTCAACTCACGATACTGTAGAGGTGTAAGCTGAGGTCCCACTTATGCAGATCTTTGTGGAACTTCAGCTTACACCTCTAACAGTATCGTGAGTTGAACCTTGTAATACATATATCTTGTTTCATTATATCCCCTTGATGCTTATTGTATGGATATAATAATCTGACATTTTGTTAGCTAAATTTTTATAGTAATATGTGGTTTTAATAAAATATTATTAAAAGTTAAATTTTATGATTGTGATCTATTGTAATGCAGTGAATCTACTCGCTTACAAGAGAATACTGGATTGTCAGGTGTAACAAATTAAAATCTCTGTTTCCTTCCAGTATTGTGCTACTATAATAAGCACAATCCCTTCACTTAAAGGGGTTTTCTGACTGAAATGATTAGCTTTTCACATGGAGGGACAGATAGCTAAAGACTTTTTCTAAATATATTGGTCTGTTGAGTTTTCTTTGGTCAGGAAATAAAGAAGTTTTTATCTCCTCTTAGAGCACACAAGTATCTCTAGTTATGCACATGTCGGACCAAAGTATGTTCATCTCTGAAATACAGAACCCATCTCCTTCCTGAGTGGTATGATGGCTGGACATTTCCATCTTGTTTGTACTTACGTATAATTGTTTGTACAGGTGAATGAGGCACTTTCAGGTATCTGGAAATTGCACCCAAGGATGATCCAGACTTGTGCAAGTACACAATTCTCTTACTGATATCTTGGTTGATATTCTTTAGACTTTCCCATGATGTTACACACAGAAGCAGTATATTTCTGATGTTCAATAAAATACACATCCACAGGTGTGTCTCTAGTTAACTCAGATATTGCCAATAAAACTATCAGAAGCTTCCAAAGATATAATATCATCATATTGGCTTTCCAAAATTGTTTAAAGGCAACGTAATCCTATTGTATGTAAACTCTTGACTTTGCAGAAAGTAATAAAAATGCCTTAAATAATCTCTCTCTCTCGCTATTCTGGCATTTGGCAAATACAAATAATTTTGGGAATCAAATTTGACCTAAAACGGGAAAGGTTTATTCTGATTTCATGTCAGATAGTGAGAAAAACATGCATATGTGTCTTTTTTGTATAGTGTATGTAAACTTCTGGTTTCAACTGGAAAACTCCTATTGTTACACATTGAAGTCAAACTCTTCTTGTCCTCCCTGCCATCACTGGCAATGTCTCCTTTATTTCTTGAAAAAAAAACAACAGGGAATGAGAGCAGCACCAATTCTCCACATCGGGTCAGTATCCAAAATCCGTGCACCATCCACTAGGTGTGTGAGCCTTAAACACACCAACCAGATAACCAAAAGTAGAAAAATGCGGACGGCAGCATCAGATGGATGGACTTTTCCTTTATTTCTTGGTCACATTTCTTAGATTACTGTTAGTAAATTTTATTTTTTGTGCTGTCTTATGGGCACGTGAATACATACAGCATTGTGATGTGTAAAGAAGATAATATGTGCTTTTCCACATTTTTGCAACTTGTGAAAAATGTGGCATGCATACAGTACCTCACAAAGTTATACCACTCCCATTTTTGTAAATATTAAATGGAACAACACTAAAGATATGACACTTTGATACAATATAAAGTAGTCATTGTACAGCTTTTGTAACAATGTAAATTTGTTGTGCCCTCAAAATAACTCAACAAACAGCCATCAATGTTTAAACTGTGGGCAACAAAATTGAGTACACCCCTAAGTGAACATGGACAAATTGTGCCCAAAGTGTCAATATTTTGTGTGGCCACCATTATTTTCCAGCATTGCTTTAACTCTATTGGGCATGGAGTTCACTAGAGCTTCACAAGTAGCCACTGGAATCCTCTTCTACTCTTCCATGATGACATTACAGAGCTGGATGTTAGAAACCTTGCACTCCTCTACCTTACGTTTGAAGATGCCCCACAGATACTCAGTAGGGTTTAGTTCAGGAGACATGCTTGGCCATTCCAGCACCTTTACCTTCATTTCCTTTAGCAAAGCAGAAGGTATGTTTGGGGTTATCATGTGGGAATACTGCTCTGTGGCACAGTTTCCAAAGGAAGGGGATCATGCTCTACTTTAGTATGTTACAGTACATGTTGACTTTCATGGTTTCCTCAGTGACCTGTAGCTCCCTGCAGCCCGCAGCACTCATGCAGCCCCAAACCATCACACTCCCTTCACCATGCTTGACTGTAGGCAAGACACACTTATCTTTGTACTCCTCACTTGGTTGCTGCGACACACGCTTGACAACAACTGAACCAAAGAAGTTTATCTTGGTCTCATCAGAACATAGGACATGGTTCCAGTAGTCCATGTCCTTAGTTTGCTTGTCTTCAGCAAACTGTTTGTTGGTTTTCTTGTGCATCATCTTTAGAAGAAGCTGCCTTCTGGGATGACAGCCATGCAGACCAATTTGATGTAGTGTGCGGTCTGAGCACTGACAGGCTGACCTCCCTCCCCTTTAACCTCTATAGTCCCTGGATATGATGATAAGCACGTGCACTCAACCTCTTTGGTCGATCATGGCAAGGCCTGTTCTGAGTGGAATCTGTATTGGTAAACGGCTGTATTGTTTTGGCCATCATGCTCAAACTCAGTTTTATGGTGTTGACAAACTTCTTTCAACCTAGGCAATCTTTATGTAGAGCAACAATTCTTTTTTCAGATCCTCAGATAGTTCTTTGCCATGAGATGCCATGTTGAACTTCCAGTGACCAGTATGAAAGAGTGTGAGAGTGATAACCCCAAATTTAACACACCTGTGTCTCATTCACACCTGAGACCTTGTAACACTAACAAGTCACATGACACCATGGAGGGAAAATAGCAAAGTGTGCACAATTTGTCCTTTTTCACTTAGGGCTGTATTCACTTTTTTGTTGCCAGTGGTTTAGACATTGATGGCTGTGTGTCTTGTTATTTTGAGGGCACACCAAATTTACACTGTTATACAAGCTGTACACTGACTTCTTTACATTGTAGTATTGTCAGATGAAAAGATATAATGCAATATGTACAAAAATGTGAGGGGTGTACTCACTAATGTGAGATAATGTACAGGTCTGCACTAGTCTTAGCTTCCGGTTGGGGCTGATGTCCCCATTATTGTGCTACGTGGAGTTATATACAGGGCAGACTAGGGATATTCTCTTACTGACTTATACATGTTTGTGGACTATGAAATTATATCTCTATATAGATTGTCCTGTTTTTTGGTTGCTATTTGATATTAATTATTTGTTGAATTTACGACATTTTAATCTGTGTGGATATTAAAAGTTGTGTGGATATTAAAAGTTATGTTTTAAATCTCTCCAGTGATGATACAACACAGATTGGCCATTCAAATGGATTGCCTTCAGTATACACAAGGATTTGATGAGGAAATCAATGTGGAATCCTTGTTAAAATCCATCATGTTAGCGAACCGTAACGGAGAGAGATGGGGAACATCAAACGGTAAAGTTTCAGCGTGCAGACCATCCTAAACCATATAAAAGGCCTGCTTACCAAAATAACACTATCTGCCGTTTCCCTGGTTCGAAATGAAGCTTTAAAGGGGTTATCTCACTGCACTGATTCATCTTACCTCAGTCCTGTTTTCTTGGTTTAATTTTGAATTCAGGGGCGTGTTTACTGGCTTCCACTAGGCTGCAGTAGGAGCCGGGTTTGAGCTATAGCAACCAGTGCTGGGACTATTTTGAGAGACAAAGAGGTCGTAGCTATAGTGACCTGAGGGGGCTGAGAAGCGCATACAGAGGGGATATCCAGAAAAGGTAGGACACGTTAAAAGGCCCAAAAAAAGCAAAGGATTTTTTGAAGATCTTTAACATAAAAAGCAAATCCCTTTATTGAGACAAAAACCCCCTTTAAGTGCAAGCATATAACCCTTTTTTTTTTTGGGGGCTGCGGGTTTTTATACAAAATAAAGCGTGTTGTCCCATTGAAGTAGAATTTGGACAACACTCCAGGACTTTTTTACCCGTAGCCAATAAAAGTACGGAAATTTATAAGTAAAACCCCTGATGCCGAGGCCCCTGTACTAAAAAATTTGGGGTTGGGGGTCCCCAGGATTTAAAACCCCTGCAGTTTGAAAAGGGTTGAAAAAATCCTGACTTTTAAATTTTGCAAGGCTGGATAACCCCTTTAAATTAAAATTACAATTATGTATGATGAAGGAAATAAAAAAAGTAAACCCTCACTGTGGCCCTGTGCCATTTTCTCTGGATTAAAGCCTACAGTAATATATACCCAGATATTCAAAATAAAAGGGCCCAATGATGTACTAAAAAGGGAAAACCAAAACTAAAGTGCTCATTATGTGCTGGAATCGAAAATTTCCACAAAAACTGAAGCCATTTTGAGGCTATAAAAAAATCGGGATTTTATATTTTTATTGTATGCGAAAAAAAAAAATTCCCCTAAAACCTAAAGCCCCCCTGAAAGGGTTATACAGATCTACAGGCTTTTTCCAATTTTGCTTTTTTTTAGGCTACATATGGTAGGTTATAAAGTAAAAGAAAATCCTCCTTTTTGTAGTGCTGTAGGGTTTCAATAAATTTTGAGGAAATGCAGACTTTTAAGGCCCCAAAGAACTAATGGGTGGGTTGTTTTTTTTTAGGCCCCAATTGAAAAAAAGGGCCCCCCAAAACCTGTCCAGAGGGAACCCGTTGGTCCCTTGCCTTTTGGGGGCACCTTTTTACCAGGGTTTTTGAGTAGAGGGGTTGGTTGGGTTTTTTTTTTCTTCAATTATATTCAAAATACAAAAAACCAGAAAAATATCTGAAAGCCCAGAAATAGGTGTGACTGAAAATCAAAGCTTCATTCGAGGAACAGAAGAGCACTTTGTTGAACTGTATCCAAAAAACACAAAAGTATATAGTCTCAGATTTTGATATATTAGACATAGTAATAAGGGGAAATTTTAAAATTAATTTTAAATTTCATTTTTGGGCTGTGATTAGCCCCTTCATAAAAATTTGTAGGGCCCCAAAATTTTTTGGTTTTAAAAAGGATGTCGGGAAATTAATTTTTTTTTGGTATCCTGAAGGTTTAACCAAAAAGGGGGGCCTAAATTATTTTTTAGCTTCTGGGAATTGCACATTTTTTAAAATTTTTTTTAAATTTGGTTTGGAAAGTGCTTCCCACACAGTGTAAGTGTATTTAAAGACATGTATACCACCTTCTCTAAACTTTGTTTTTTGGGTACAATCTGAAAGCATTTTAAACACTTAGAAAAAGCTCATTTTCAACTTTTAAAAAGCAAAACAAATGTAACAAAGAAAGCCCCAAAAATTTTAGAAATTTTTCCCATGCCCACAACAATGGACTCTGTGCAGTAAAACCCCTAAAATTCTCCCAAAAAAACCTAGTCCGGGCAGTGGGGTGCTCTATGCAGATTTATGGTGGTGCCCATTTATTATTTACCTTTCAGTTGGAATAATTATTTGGTACTTTATACTCAAAATTATCCTTAGTGTTTTACCTACTTTTCTATCATATTTAGAGAGCAGGGGCTAATAACATTTCCACTGTGCTAGGTGAGGCGGGTGGGCAGCTCTTATAATTGTAGAAGTGTTTAGCTTATTTTCTATGGAATAAATTGCCACTTCATAAACTATTACAATCTGTGTCAAGTTCAACGACTTTTGGATTAGAGCGATACACCGTGCTTAGCTACAAATCAGCAGGAGACAAATTACATATTTATTTGCTCAACACACGTTATCTAACCTTTCTATTGATTTCAACATTAATTTGAACTGATAGTTTAAGTACAATGATAACAAGGTAAATACTAGAATTACAAAACTGAGCCCTGAACAAAATTGTTTGGAAAAGCTTTTAGTCACAAGCAAAAAAGGGGGTTTTGAAGAAATGTTATGCAATAAAAAAAACTAGGATGGCTTGCCCTTGCCTTTAAATGGGTCATAAGACAGTGCAAAATGTAATAAATGAGTTTTTTTTACTGACTGCAAAAAAAAAATAGTGGCCAGTGTTAACTTTAATACACTTTTTAATAAAAAGGTATATATTTGATTTGGTACTTGCATTAAATGTTATAGATCTTTAAAAAACCAAAAACAATCCATAACCAAAAAATTTAAAATTACCCACCGAGTCTATTCAAATCCATGTTGATGTAGAAAACCTACATACCGATTATCCGATTAAAATATTAGTCAAAAACACCCAGTCTTCTAAACTCGAACTAATTAAAATTTATAGGGGGTAAGATAAAAATAACTGTAAGTTCAAGGGAATGGTCAAAAAAAAATGACTTTTTTAACTCAAATTTTATGTTAAAACATTTTTTAGGATTTTTTGATTTTTTTTTTTTAATTTTTTCCAATCACTTTTTGTATTTTTTTTTAAAAATTCTTAAGTCTGCAGTTTTCACTTTGGCATTAGGCCTTAATCGTCGCACTTCCGTTCTGTTTAGAGAGCTTTTCACAGTGTGCCATATCAGAACAGCAGGGTCAACCCGAAAAGGAGACACCTTTGTACAGATACATAGAATCCCCCGTCACAAAAGGAGATGTACGCTCCCCCCTTACCCCTCCTTCCAAATGAAAACTCTTATATTAGTCTATGGGACAGAATCTGTTTAAGGGAAACCCCATGTGCATGAAGCTGCTGTAAAAATATTCTCTGACGATGTTTAAAAAAAGCGCAAGCAAGAATGTCTTCCCCACAAAATTTTATGACGGCCCCAAAAAGAAAGTCGACAATCAGGAAATAAAAACAACTGAGAGGAAAAGAATATGGATCAGGGGCTTGATTTAATAAGTAAAAAAAAAAAATTGGCTACAGATTCCCTTTAAGTATTTTCTCATATGTGATGTAGATTCACTATTTACCATACAGCAAAACTTTAGTAGTTATGGAATACTAGGTGGGTCGTAGACATCTTTGGGCAAGTTCATATTCAACTTCAAATCATTGTTGAAAATTGTCCCCATTGACTTCAATGGAAAATCTTTACCTTGCGGTTTAAAAATCCTACATGTAGACAAAGAAAACTTTGAGCATGCTCATTCTTCTATAGTAAAAATAATAAATCTTCTGAAGTCAATGGAAACGGTAAAATTCTCAAGCAATAAATGCCCAAACATGTGGATGTGTATTGCATGTGGATTATGACGAGGCTCCACACCAAAAACCTCCAATGGTGATCTATAATGCACTATTGATCCCACTTATACTGGGTGTTTTTGGCAGGTCCTTTTTTCACTTTGAACAACTTTGAGGAGGATGAAGCATCCCTGAGCCATGCCATCCAAGAGCTAGTAAGTGTATGGATATAGAAGTAGAAAAATTGATCTCCTAAGTGAGTGCTCATGCTAGTATTAGTAAGGTCAGTAAGTGTCAATAAGGACTTTTATATCCATACCTAGCAAAATAATGGGGATATTGGGGATGGCCCCAACCGAAACCTAAGGCTAGTGCAGCTCTGTAACAACCTATACATGAACGTTTCCTTCCCGGGTGTTAGTAGTAATTCATCAGGGGAATAATGGAAATATATACAAATTAAGCTGCATATACAGTGGGTTGCAAAAGTATTTTTACCCCTTGAACTGTTCCTCATTTCTTAACATCACAAACAAATATATTTTCATTGATATTTTATGTGACAAAGCAACACAAAGTAGCCAGTATTTGTACAGTATAGTGTAAAGAAAATAAAATGTGTTTTTTTTTTAAATGTTTGATAATTTAAAAAACTGAAAAGTGTTGTGTGCATATGTATTCAGCCCCCTGTAATCTGATACACCTACATAAAAAATCAAGTGTGACCAATTGCCTTTAGAAGTCATCTAATTAGTAAATAGAGTACATTTGTATATAATTTGTTCTCAATAGAGCTATTTTATGTTTTGTAAGGCCTTAAAGGTTTGTCAGGGCCTGTCCCCACGGCATGGTTTATTGGTCGGTTTTTCAGACGGTCTGTGGATTTAGAAACCGTCTGAAAACCGACACCCAAAGCTCCCCATAGACTTTAATAGAAAATCCGTTCAGCAGTGCCCACTGAACGGATTTTCTGCCGGATGGGTTTTCACACCTTCGGTGGTCCGAAAAACTTGTGTGTTCATTCTTCTGCTCTGTTTCCACACAGAAAATTAACATTGAAGTCAATGGGAGCCAAGCAGAAAGTGAGTGGACATTTTTTTGCACTTTTGTTTCCCACAGTTTTTGGGTGGTTTAAAAAAAAACTGCATTTGTACTCCGTACACTTTTCTGCTTGAAAAAAAGTCCAAAAACAGCTCAGAAACCTGGACAAAATCAGTGACAAAAATAGTTCAAAAAACTTCTGAAAAAGTGACCAGTTTTTTGGGCAAAAAACTGGATGGACGGTTCTGCTGAGGTCAGAACCAAGCAGATTTTGTCCTTTGCCGTGTGAACGTATGCTTAGAGAACAGCATCATGAAAAAGAAACACACCAGACAGCTCAGGAATAAAGTTGTGACAAAATATATTGCAAGGTTAGCTTTTACAAAAAAATAGCCTAAGCTCTGTATATTTCACAGAGCACTGTTCAATCCATCATCCGTAAATGGCACAACTGCTAGCCTAACCAGACATGGCTGTCCACCTAAACTGAGAGCCAAGGAGAGTACTAATTAAAGAAGGAACCAAGAGGTCCAGGGTCACGCTGGAGGAGCTGAAGAGATCCACAATAAAGGTGGGAGAAGCTGTTCACTGGACAACTTTACAAATCTAGCCTTTATGGAAGTGTGAAAGCAAGTCATAAAAAGTCCCATTTGCATCTTGCAAAAAGCTACGTAGAGGATACAACAAGCATGTGGAAGAAAGTGCTGTGGTCAGATGGGCTCAAAATTGGACTTTTTCACTTAAATGCCAAATACTATATGAGGAGAAAAGCCAACACTGTACACCAACCTTAACACACCATCGCCACCATAAAGCATGGTGGTGGCAGCATTATGTTGTGGGGAGGCTTTGGTTCAACGGGGGCTGGGAAGCTGTTGACAGTTGATGGGACAATGGATGGAGCTAAATAAAGAGCAATCCTTGAGGAAAACCTGTTAGAGGATGCAAAATATTTGAGACTAAGGCATAGGTTCATATTACAGCAGGACAATCACTCTAAACATGCAGCCAAAGTTACACTTGCATGGTTTACATCAAAGCATATTTATATGTCAAAATGGCTGTTTAAAAACATTCGCCAAACAATCTGACTGAACTATAGCTATTCTACAAAGAAAAATGGGCAAAAATCCAGCCTCAAGATGTGCAAAGCTGGTAGAGACATCCCTCAACAGAATGCATTTGTCATTGCAGCTAAAGGTGGTCCTAAAAGTATTGACTCGTGGGGGCTGAATACGCCACACTTTTCAGTCTTTTAATTTGCAAAAATTTGGAAAGGTATATATTTTCTTTATACTTTACAAATACTTGCTAATTTGTGTTGCTCTATCAAATAAAAAAACAATAAAATATAGGTTTGTTTCAGATGGTGTCAAGCAAGTGTGCGACAACCAGGTGAGGAGTACAAAGACAAGTGTATCTTGTCTACAGTCAAGCATGGTGGTGCGAGTGTCATGGTTTGGGGCCGCATTAATTCATGGGAGCTACAGTTCATTGATGCCCTCCGTTCTAGGCCACAGGGCAGTACTGCAACATGATAACTCAAAACACATCTCCAAGATGATCACTGACTTGTTAAAGAAAATGAGGGTAAAGGTGCTGCATTGGCCAATCATGTCTCCAGACCTAAATCCTATTGAGCATCTGTGGGGCATCCTCAGAAGGAATGTATAGAGGCTGGGTGATGTCATCATGGAGAAGTAGAGGATTCCAGTGGCTGCAACCTGTGAAGCTCAAGTGAACTCCATGCCCAAGAGAGTTAAGACAGCGCTGGAAAATAATGGTGGCCACTCAAAATATTGATACTTTGGGCACAATTTGTCCATTTTCACTTTTCCACTTTCAGTGGATTCAGTACTTAGAATCTTTTGAAATTTCGACAATATTACCATGCTGTGTAGACATACTGCAGACTAAAGCATGTAAAAGGCCTGCTTACCGAGACAACACTATCGTTTCCCTGCTCTGAAATTTAGCTTTAAGCACAAGCACACGTAAATATTTAAGCGGCTGCAGGGATGATACCAAGTACTGCAGTGTTGTCCCATTGAAGTGGATGGGACAACACTCCAGGACTTTTTATCGTAGCCAATACAAGTACGGCAATTATAAGTACAAACTCATGTGCCGAGGTCCCTGTACTAAACTGACTGGTTGAGTTGCCAGGAGTTAGACCCCTGCAGTTCTGATATTGATGACCAACCCTGACATGTATTTTGCAAGGCTGGATAACCCCTTTAAATTAAACTTACATGAATATACATTTGTGTATGATGAAGGGAGGTAAGAATGTGAGCCCCACTGTGGTCTGTGACATTTCTCTGTGATTGCAGCCTACAGTACATATAGCATGTCATTGCAAAATATGATAACATGATGTACGTGAAAGGAACCAAAACTAAAGTGCTCATTATGTGCTGGAATCTGCATATCCACTAGAACTGAAGGCCACTTTGAGGCTATATCTTATCAGAGTTCCTATGTTATTGTGTGCTTTGTAAGACTTTATGCACCCTGCAAAGTAGTACAGCTATATAGGCATTCAGTGTGCTTTGTATTATGCCTACATATGGTACTATAATATAGTACAGAAATATCCTCCCATAGGATCTAGTGCTATATGAATGAATGAATGAATGAATGAATGAATGAATGAATTTGCAGGCATGCAGACAGTATGGCCTCAGACTGCAATGGGTGGTGTATTAGGGCTCTGTAAAATTGGAGCTTGTATGGAGTTGTAATATGTCCTTGTGGTGTGTGTTCACATGACGGATTTTAATGCAGATTCCCATAAAAATTCTTGTGCATTGTGATGGCCATTCATTTTAATTAGCAAACCGCGCTGTAGTTCACACAGTAGTAGTTTACTGTAGTTCACACCGAGGATTTCAAATAAACATGTTAATTCTTTATAACAGATCGCATCGGGGCTAACGCACATCCGAATCAGAGGCGAATACTGCATCTGTAAAAATTCCCAGCAGAAATCGAAGTTATTGCCTTGAATTTCGGCCAAAAATTACAAGTTGTAGGAAAAGTCTGACGTGAACCCAGTCCAGGGCTGCAATTATATGTTGGGTTTTTTGTTGGGTTGTTCAACTAAAACTCAAGTAATTAAAAAACGCAATCATTTTCAAAAGAAACAAGTTTTGTTTTTTTTTTTAAATTAAACTACATTTCACCTGTATTCCATATTACAGTTCAGTACAAAACCACCTGCATTTAAGAAAAAACAGGTGGAGTAACGCAATGTGTGAACCCAAACTAAAGTAGGTTAAAAAACGGCTTTTTTTTATTGCTTTAGCAGCCCCAGACTGCTGCTAGTTCTGACACAGGCAGGTGCCCTTGGTCTCTAATAAGCTAGCCTAGCATGTTAGTAAAAAGCAACATTTGCTCTAGTGTGTGCCTAGTGAACTTTAGATCAAGATAGACAGGAGCCTCAGTCAGCATTAATAAGACCAAAGCTAGCAGATAAGGCCTGTTATCTTATGTACATAGTACATTCATGAACAGGATTAAGTAAAGGTCAAGTTTATGTCAGTTATTAAAACTGCACCTCCAATAAGCATACAAAGGGCTTTTTCACTACAACTTTTTATTAGTAAGCTTGGTGAAGACCACTGTTTTCCTATCCACACAACTTAGAAGACTTGTAGTACTGTCAGAGGCCATCAGCTACTTGTTCCCTACAAAGAGGAGCAAAGGGCGACATGTATGATTTTTGGCACCCACACACCATTTTTTTGCGGGCTTTAGTAGTGTAGAATGCACCTGAATTTATGAACCTGTTCTACTGTGGGTCATAGATTTAGCACTTTCTAGTTCCAAATGACAACTGAGGCTCAGGTAAACCACTTGTAACTTGATCTACCTGTTCCAGCAGTAATGCACCTGGTTTTGCCGTCCTGCAGTCATAAATGTGTAGAATAATACGGTTGTGGTGCGACACGTCTCCAGAACGCCCCCGATCTCAGGCGCATTACAAATTGCCGCGGGCGCCCGATACTGCGCCTAATTTTGGAGTGTGCCAAATTATAAATCTAGAGAACAGGGCTGTGCCAGTTTTTGGGTTGAAAAGGATGCCAGACTGCAGGCGCAGCCCATACATACATGTCACCCAAAGTTTTTGAAGCTGAGTGGACCCTCTCAACCTCTGGGCCCCATAGCAGTCGCTATGACTGCCCTGGCTATAGTTATGCCCATGACTGACACAGTACACCCACTTTAAATCAACCCAAAAAAATAAAAGAAAAAACTTCAGCAAATGTACATGTCTTATTATCGGATATTCAGTGTATGAGCTCCAGTGAGTGCTCCCATCATGCCAGTAGTACTGCATGTGACCACTGTGACCACCAGGCCTGGGACAAGGCATTTTAATGTCCTAAGCAAATAGGGAACATTGGGCCTCCACCGGGAAAATTCAAATGCTTGAGCCTTACCTGACCATGGTGTCTTCACCCTCTTTGGAGCTATGGTATAAATTACATGTTTTCTTTATTCTGCGGGTCAGTACAATTGTGATGACTTTTTATTTTTTTAATCAGCTTTGCATCACTATTTTCTGAGATTGAACACATTTTTATTTCTCTGTGTGACCGTTTGTTTTTTGTGGACGGAACATGGTTTTCATTGGCACTATTTTCAAATACCTGAAAGTTTTTTATCAAGTTTTATTCCAACTTTTTTTATAGCATTTGGTATAAATAAGGAGCCTCCCTACTGCATAACTAATTAGATGGCATGGTTGCTTTGAACACGGCATCTAACTAGTTAAGTGTCCAGGATTGGAGTTATCTCTGGTCTCTGCCACTATAACCAACAGTCAGCACCCACCGGCCCAGTAAAATAAAAAAAAAAAACAACACACCAATACTTACCTTTCCTTGGTCCTCAGTTCCAGCACTGCGTCTCCTGGTCTTCTATTGACATGCCGTTACTTCAAACCAGGCCGTCACTGGAATGGGAGCATAAGGCTACGTGCAAACGGCACAATTGTAAAATACCATTGGATTCTGTTATAGAATCCGAACAGTACTTTACAGTAAGTTTTTGTTTTGTTTTTTTTTATTGTATTTTTATTGAAAATTTGTCAAATACAAGACAGATAACAAAGATCAATAAAGACAAAGGTGATACTAGAAAGGAGACCTCAAAAAAAGGACTCCTAATAATTTTCTTCAGTTAGCATTATAATTAACTTACAAATAAACTTGCAAAAGAATAATGCAATGACAAAACCAACAATACTAGCACGAAAAACAAGACACACTATGAAGACTAGGGACACTTCAGGTAGGGGGGAAGAAAGTATTGCGCAGATGACTAAACTATCCATCCGCCAGGGAGCGGAGTCTAAGTAGGTCTCGGTTTTCACAAGAGCCCACCGCAAAGCGGGATGGACTTGCTGCGGCGGGAGTCTACCAGGTCGCTACCCCTGACGTGACTTGCCTGCGGTGGCAGCCAAGGGTTAGCGTGGTACAGAATCGTCAGGCGTAGTCGTGGACAGGCGAGAAGGTCAGGGCAGGCGGTAAGATTTGTGGTTAATAAACGTAGGAGGGTCAGGGCTGGCAGCAAAGGTTCATGGTCAATAAACGTAGCACAGGGGTCAGAACACCGAAGATACTGGAACGCACTTTCAACACTTTCTCTAAAGGCAATGGGCACAATAGATCTGGCACGGAAGTGCCGGAGCGGTAACCTTATATAGGACCACCGGCCGGCAATAAACCAATTACCGGCGCGCTGGCCCTTTAAATCTCAAAGAACTGCCGCGCGCGCACTAGATGGCGCTCGCGTGCACGGCAGCCGGCAGAGGGCCGCACGGGGACAGGAGCGTGGCCAGGTAAGTCCTGGCTCTCGGGGAAGCGAGTGCGCCTGCGGCCCGACATGCGGACCGCAGCGCCACCCGCTCCCGGAGCAGGGGGGCACGGACAGGACACGGGTGTGCCGGCAGCCCGTCCCACGGCTGTGGGACCACCCGTGACACCCAGAAACCCCTGATCTCTGGGCATTCCCAAAATATATGGTATATATGTCCTTTCGCAGAGGAGCATCTCCAGCACACATTTGGTATGGAGGAATTGAGCCTATGCAGAAGATAGGGCGTATGATACTACAAGAATAATATATTATTATATTGATTCTCTCTATACAAATTACACACAGACATCTATGCTGCCCTTTTCCAAATTCTTCGCTTTCCTCTATAGAGATATTTCTCTGGGCAAATTGTTCCCGTTTGGACATGTATGAGTGCTGTACAAGTGTGTCTGAGAAGGGATCAGACAGAATAGAATAAATGTCTGAAATCAGGCCTCGCGTCGAGCTGCTAATTTTGCATAGAACTTCAAAGCAGGTGGCAGTTTTAGTTTTTTACTGCATTTTTTGTGCGGATTTTGCGACTGTTTATTGGATTTTGGCTGGCACGTTAACATTAAACTGCACTACAACCGTTTTCAAGTGAAATACGATAGATTATGGAACATGTTCTAAGTTTTTTGAATGGATTTCAGATTTAAAATCTGTCCTCAGAAAATCCAAGCTATGTAGACTACAGCTTGGATTTTTTATTGAGCTCTATGGGGATGGCTTACAGTTGTGCTTTTGCGGATTCTAAATACCAAATCTGCTTAAAAATCCAACAGTAAATCACTGCTGTGTAGAATTAGCCTAAGTGGTTTTATTTTACTAGGGCACCAGGAGCTGCTGGTTACATTTTCTCATGAGGTGGACAATGGTTAGATAACTCCTTTAAGGGCCCGTTTACACGGCAATGGACAAATACTGGTCGGTTTATCCGACTGGTATATGTCCAGTTTGTGTGCCGCAATGAGGGGAAAAAAGCTCTCCCCTTTCACATTCACATATTCCGTCCGAAAACCAGACGGAAGGATGTGCATGTTGAATATTTTTCAGGCAGAAAACCCGTGCGGTGGGGACTGCTGCACGGGTTTTCCATAGGAGCCCGTTGTGCTCGTTTGCGGCCAGTTTTTCAGATGGTCTGCAAAACCACAAACCCGTGCCATGGGGACATGCCCTAAGGGTATGAATTGTTACATTATAGTTCACAAATGCGATAATTACGTATTGTATGTGACCTGATACTTTAGAAACAGTCACTAATACTGTACAATGACAGCAGTGTCAGCCCTCAGCAACAAATATGTAATATGTTATTTGTATGTGCCCTGCAGGAAACACTACCAACTCCACTACTAAATAGGGGTGACCAGGTGGCTTTTAGACATAATAAAAATGCTCCTGTTCGCTGTAAGGTTACTGTACACGGGCAGCACAATGTGGTGACAATAAGCTGATGTAACTGAACACTTCCTACACATTGTGCTGTGTAAACAGAGATGTGCAGCTCAGGATCATCCAGCATCTTCCTCTCACATGCACTATCCTGTCAGCTGTTATACTGAGGGCAGCTGATTCACCTCTGTACATTCTGGATATTCAGCGTTTTGTTCATGAGGGTGTTCACTGTAAAGACGTACATGACTAAGGTTATACATCAAACATACAATAGAAAATAGCACACCGATGTACACCATCATAAAGACAGGCTGAATGGCTTCATATCAATAGTAATCCCTGACTTTGTTACTTCACAATATTGTCTTTTGCCCTAGAAAATAAATAAGCAAAATTATGAGGAAATCCTTTACAACCAAACATAAGAGCCGCAGTGCACCCTGTAGTACTGCACTATATAAGACTCTGCGGATCATAACATATACCAACAAAGCTAAACCTAAAAAGAAAAAACAATAAGGGCGATATGTATGAATTCTGGAGATGACAGACCAGTTCTAAATCGCTTTCAGGTAGTATAGACTGCGCCAAAATGTATGAACCTGTTCTTCTGCAGTTCATAAATACAGGCGCAGTCTAGTGCCAGTATGACAACTCAGGCTCAGGCACCACCTTTAACCTGGTCTGGCTGTTCCAACTGTTCTGCGCCAAAGTTTTGGCGTCAAAGAATAATAAACAAAGTAGATGTTCGGCACCAGGAGTATGAAACAATGCAAGGAAATTTATTGCAGTAAAACCGGTACAAAAGTGCAACTGGAAAACAATGCTAAGCCAGACATGTAATTGGGATAGATGACTGACATGTTTCGGGCAGTACCTGCCCTTAGTCGTAGCAAGCGTCAAAGATTAATAAATGTGTCTACTTCTAAGAATTTGGTGTGACACGCCTCCAGAACGCCCCCAAACTTTGGCGCGCTATAAAGTGTATTGGGGCGGTACCGAGGCACTTATTGCGACAAAAGTCTGGAGTACGCCTGTTCCTACATCTATAGAACAGGTCTACTACAGCTTTTTGAGGCCAGAATTCTGGCGCAGCCCCGTTCATACATGTCGCCCGTTGTATATCTCAGACCTTATTTAGACAGGTTTAATATGGACACATTTTAGTATCTGTATTACAGCTTTAAAGGGATTTTCTCACTAGGCTGAGTCAATCTGAGGCATCACCTAGGACTTAGGAAAAGTCCGGAGTGTAAACACAGTCATACAACTGCAACAAAGGAATACCAGGGAAAAAAAATTGTTGAAAATTCCACTAGTCACATATGTTAAACCTGCGTATATTGAACTTAATAGGAGGCCTGGCCATAGCGTGGGTGACAGTATGTGCTTCCACAGGTACATGCCGCAATATGTTGTGTGAACGTACCATTAAAAGGCTTTAGGCACACAAAAATACTAATACAGCACCTATAGAAACTTGTAGGACAATACTGTACCTTTAAATACCCCCAATATAATACAGAGACACATGAAGAACCTACATCACAGAACCCCAGGGAGTAGAGAGTATGGGTGAATTCACACGGGGTCTTTGAAGCGTATAGTGGAGCGTACAGAACGCGCTGCTATACGTTGCGTGTTTTAGAAGTACGTGCTGGCCAATACATACTTCTAAAACATTCTGTGCCGGCTCCCATAAACTTTCACTTCTATGTCATGTCTTTCTCTTGGCATGCAGTATGCAGGGAAAACGGCAGGTAATCATAGTTCTCAAAGAACTGAATTACCGTAATACCTGTAATGTGCCTAACACATACTTGTAAAATGTGAAATGCGCCTTACACTTATACATTTGTAATGATGTGCTATGCGGCTCAATAGGCACATTTCGTTATGGTAGCGCACAGTGCATCATTTTTAGGCGCATTACAATTTGTCGGTCCCGGTTTATAATGCTCCTAGTTTTGGTGTATGACAGTTCCTTTACATCCAAAATATGCCGTTAAAAGCGGTTTTAGCGCAATATAGACCAAAAAACTGGCATTGGCATGTTGGGAAATGTCGCCTAAGGTGAGCACTTGATTATACAATATAAACAGCGCCATCAAATTCAATCTACTTTTTCAGGTAAATTGAATGAACAGGTGACCGAATTAGGCTAGGATCATTGGTCTGCAGTGCGGCTCTCCGGCTGTTGGGACACAACAACTTTGCAGACCATTGGTCGCTAGGTAAACACATTTAGAACTGGAAAAGTTCCCAGTGTATATGCCAAATGTATCCGTAGGTCCGACAGAGACCAAAAGTGTGTCCATTTGAACAGTATACATCTGTATGCCGCAAAAAGTATAAGTGGCTACTTGGCATCCATTAGAGGCATCCATTTAATATAATGGAAGTCACAATCGTGGTGTACACTTATCCTAAATCCGAGTTCACACGGCTTATTCACGGCGTAATTGCGGGACGGATTTTGCCTGTAATTACGCCGTGTGCTCGGCAGCGGGGGCGGGGCGGCCGGCCCCATAGACATTCATTATCCACGGCATATACCGCCGTGAATAATTGACATGTCACTTATCTCCCCGCTCGCCGTATTTGGCGAGCGGGGAAAGGAGACGGAATCCATAGTTCTCTATGAGAACTGTGGATTACCGTAATGACAGGGACGGATTTCAGCCCGTAATTCGCGCCGTACTGCGCAAATTACGGGCTGAAATCCGTCCCAAAATAAGCCGTGTGAACATTGCCTAATAGTGCTAGGCTGGGTTTACATTAAAAATGCATGTTTTTTAATGCAAGTGGGTTTATAATTAACTCTAATGTGGAACACAGATGAATTTTGAGCTAAAAAAGCATTTTTTTGTAGATACATTTTTGATCCAGTTGAAAAATGCAACAAAACCGCATCTCAATATGTAAAGCCACCTTTAGGCTAGGTTCAGATGTTGCTTTTTTATGGTTTTGATGCATCTTTGTCATAAGTTCCAAATTTGAAACTTCGATCTCAGAGGCTTTGGCAGGTCCGTAAAATGATGGACACCAACAGCAACTAATGGACCCTACTGACTACAGTATGGTTTGATCGGTTTCCGTCCTGCTGGCTGTCATTTGAATGGAAAAGGTAATGTGGCATGGTACATTTTTTCTGTAATTTTTGATAGAATTTGTGTCAGAAGCTCTGAATGGAACCTCTGACGCAGATGTGAACCAGGCCTTACAATGGGTGGAAATCCCATTCAGTTTAAATTACAGCTGGCTGTATACATTTAACGGATACCTCTGATGGATAGTGGCATCCGTCACCCATAAGATCCCATTGTAAAAAAAATGTACACGTTTATTGTGTACATTTTTTTATTGAATGCCATGGTGTAGAATAATGTAGGCTCCTGTGCTATTCCATACTTATTTTTGCAGTATACAGATATATACCTGCCAAAAAGAGGCCAAAGGGAACATTTTTGGCTTCTTTTGAGCTTTCCTAACATAAACAGACTTCATAAATCTGTTGTGTCCTAGCCTAACCCAAATTTCAACTGCGTTCAAAAAGTTAATTATAGAAACACGCTTTTACTGCATGTATTTTTAAATGCATAAATCTTAGTATATGTGTTATTACATGCATTTTAAATGCATGCAGCTTGTTGCATATTTTACTGCACTCATTTTTAAATGCATGAGTCTTATTCTATGTGTTTTACTGCATGCAGTTTTTTAATTCGTGCATCTTATTGTCTATTTTTTGGATTGAAAAGTGCTGTGTATAATGTATCCAAAGACCCATAGTACCCAAGGTGTGCTGTGTGTTTGGATGCATTTTTGCAAGAGCAGAAACACACCCTATAGTTTTAAATAGGGTGCCTGCTGACATGTCAATTCTTTGAACGGATCCGAAAGATGCATCACAAATACGCATGTAAACATGCATCGGCGATCACTCGTCTGAACGCTGATGCGTGTTTTACATTGTAACTAATGTAAATCACACTGCACATTGTTAAATGTGTGTTTAGGTCTGTTTTGGGTCCGAAACATGGATCCAAACACGTATGTAAAAAACGCAGTGTGATCATCCCCTTATAGTATGCCGTTTTACTGCACACCTTTTTCAAATCCATGCACCTTATTGTACGTGTGTTTTAAGCAGTAAAAAAAATGCAAAATAAAATGCGACGGGCCTCAGTTATCAAAACTTTCTATGGCTACGGACACATCATATTTCTGGCTTCCGTTTAATGTACACACCATACAACAGATGCCTCTGACATGTGCCTAGTGGCATGTTTCCCCTATAGGGTTCTATTGTAAACCAAAGTTTACATTTAACGTATATATTTTTTCTGAATTCGTTTAATGAATATAAGATTTCACGGCACACGTGCTAAATGTAAATGGTGTATACCTAACCTAGTAATAAAACTGTCTTTGTTGCCCATAGCAAGCAATCATAGCTCAACTTTTATTTTTCCAGGGTGGCTTATAAAGTGAAAGGCGAGCTCTGATTGGTTGCTATGGGCATCAGTCAGTCCTCGTATTAGACAGGTGTCATAAATGAGGCCTAATGTGTGACCCCAGCTTTAGGGTGAGTTTAAGTGGCTGCTATACGGCAGGTATTTTAGAGGAACGTGCTGGCCACAAAGTACGCGTACTTCTAATACGCTCTGTGCCGACTCCCACTGACTTACACTTTACGCGCCGGGAAGTAGTGACATGTCAGTTCTTTATCCCGGCGTGCAGTACGCGTGTGGGAAAATGGCAGATAGTCATAGCTCTCAATGAATTACTGTATTTGTGGGCTGTACTTCGGACATATTGCACCACAATTATGCCCCAAAACTTAGCCTGCAAACATACTGTGTGAACATACCCTATTAACGACAGGTGCTGAACCTTTTTTCATTAACATGTCCATCACTTTTAATTCAAACATTTTAAGAGAAATGCAGTATCATTGACCATTGAGTGTCTGAAGGGGAAGGTGGCCTGATTGCTGTAGAGAACAGGAATATCTCCTGTGCATACTGTGCAATCATGGTAGCCGGGACTTGTAAACTGCCATTGATCCCAGAACAACTATAACAGGTCCTGCAATGATGAATTATCAGTGTTCACTGTAGGCCATACACAATGGAAAGGGAACTGGGGTTGTCTCACTATAGACATTAGTGGCATATCAATAGGATATGCCATCAATGTCAGTCACCTCTTGCTTGAGAAAGGGGGCGGAGTTCCCCCGAACCGTTGCATCCGTGCAGCGTTCGGCCGGTATGTCCACGCTACACCTCCTAACTACAATGCCATAGAGCGCAGTATAAGGTATTTACCTGTTTTTGTGACTATCTATACCACTAGTCTGAAAAGGACTGTTTACATTGCTAAAGCCTGAAAACTGAAACGGTTCGGCTGTATATCTATCGATATGGAATAAAAGGATAACGAGTGAGTCTGATACTTGATTATACTCACATGGACTCTAGGGAGGAAAAGGGAGACCTTCCAATATAGACCCATAGGCTAAGTCATAGTCGTTGGCGCATAAGCGGTGTTATACAAATTGAGGATAGTGACCTCTGGTACCCATACCAATCTCTAAAACAAGCCCTGAAACCTCTATGTTATCAATGGAGAGGTGGTCAGGACTCTCTCATTGAAATCAATGGGATTCTTGAGTACATCTGACTGGCGCACTTGGCTGTATTCTGAAGTCGCATTGATTTCAATAGGAGAGTCCTTGATAACGTGAAGGTTTAAGGACTTGTTCTAGACATAGGTGCGGGTCACAGAGGTGGAACCCACACCTAGCATTGATAGCATAGCTTAGCAATATGCCATGAATGTCTATGGTGGATTAACAAGCTCTATGGCATCTAGCTGTGACAGGGTTTGACAATTGTAACTATCATTTCCAGAACACAGAGGTATATTTGTGAGGCCTTAATACCTTGTTGAGGTGTGGGTCGCGGGTTATGTCATAGCCCCTCTTCCTGGTGTACTGAAAGGTCCTGCTGGCATCCAGGTTGTCCACTTGTTGGTCCTGAGAAGACATGGCTGGTACTGATCCAAGTAGCAGGCAGGGGTAGTGGACTGTGCTCGTGCACTGACAAAGCTGAACTGGCAGGGACTGGGTGTTTGGGTGGAACTCTAATGATAGGTGTGTTAGTGCAGGCAGAGCTGAGAGGATCAGCTGACAGATTGTGTGTGACACCAGGGGACAGGAGGAGGGAAGTGCTGAGTCACTGGCAGCTAGATAGCAGCTCGCTGCCTCTGGCCAAGGTCTGCTCTTGCTTTCACTTATTTCATGCTGTAAAGTTTTACAGTGCTCAGGATATTATGCAATGTAATCCCGTCTAGTCCAGGACTCTGCGCTGGAACAGGAATGGAGTGATCTGCACTCTTCCTACAATGAATCCCTCTGCTGCGCACGTAGCACAGGCCTCAGGATTCCATGGGGACACAGCATAGCTTACTTCGTACATAATTGAGTGGCTCGGTGGATAAGTGAATGTGTTGCCGTCCATTCATACGCCTGCTACGTGCTGTGCTTTAGGCTGCTTTCACACGGTGCGGTTTTGGTGCGTTTTTTTTATGCGTGTTTTGTGCTGGAAGGCACAGCAATTAATGCTATACATTGTTGCACAAAAAACGCATCCAAAAAACTGCATCAAAAACGCACCGTGTGAAAGCACCCTTACTGCTGCTACACACCTTGGAAACATGATGGCTTCACCACACTTAGAGGATGTTCACCCAGATTTTTACTTCATACACAAATTGCGGATAGGACACAAAGCAATATTTAGTTATTAACTGAACATTGGAAACAACATACATCCCAAATAGTACTTTGTTGCTCCTCCTTTTATAACATTATAAATTCTTAGAGACATGGACTTTACTAATGAGAAACAGTATTCTACATCGAGCTGTTCTATGGGAGCTCTAAGTACAGCTGAAAACACATCTTGCCTGTACTTAGAGCTCCCATAGAACAGAATGGAGAGTGGTGCCATTGAGCACCTCCCTCACTGTCCCCCACCTCTGCACAAACTTCCTAGGGGTAGAAGAGCGGGTTCATGCCATAGCTTAGAGGCACAGTCTCTATAGGGGTGGGAGGAACAGATGACTAACCCCCAGGAGATGGTGCTACAGCTATGGCCTATACCCCTCAGATTTATGCCCCAGGTAGGTGGGCAGGGCTCCAGGTAGGTTGGTAGGCCCTTGGTTGCTAGGTATACCTCTGTTAGGTAAGTTGGTAAGCTCCAGGTAGATTGGTAGGCCCCAGGTACGTAAGTATGCAGCAGTTAGGTCCCAGGTGGGTAGGCAGAAAATAGGCACCAGGTAGATAGGTAGGCAGCAGTTAGGCCCCAGTAAGGTAGGCAGTAGATAGAACCAAGGTAGGTAGGCAGTAGATAGGTAGGTAGACTGGCGCTAAGTAGGTTGGTAGGCAGTAGTTAGGTCCCAGGTAGGTATGCAGGCCACAGGTAGGTAGATAGGTCCCAGTAGATAGGTAGAAAGATTGGCCCTGGGTATGCAGTAGTTAAGACACAGATAGGCAGGCCCCAAGTTGTTAGGTAGGCCCAGGTAGCTACATAGGTAGGCTGTAGGTGGGCCCTACATAGATAGTTAGTCTATAGATGGGCCCCACATAGGTAGGCTATAGGTGGACCCCACATGGGTAAGTGGGCTTTAGGTAGGCACCACATAGGTAGTTAGGCTTTAGGTGGGCCCCACATAGGTAGGCATGCTGTAGATGGGTCCCACATAGTTAGGTAGGCCTTAGCTGGGCCTCACATAAGTAGGTAGGCTATAGGTGGACCTCACATAGGCTGTGGCTTAAGTTCAGTATTTATGGATCTTCCGACAAATTGTCTTAGATCCAATAAGAATAACCTTATTCCCATCTGTCCATAGAATCTGGTGCCATTTCTCTTTAGGCCAGTCAATGTGTTTTTTGGCAAATTGTAACTGTAACGACCAGTGGTGTCAATAAGCACTGACACGGTGGATGCCAGGTGCTTGGTGTGGATCCTCTGTGGACACCACGGGCAGCCACAACAGGGATAGCAGCCTGGGGATTCCTCACAGTGAAGTCTGTCCAGCCTTGCAGCATGCTCCAGTGAAGACCTGTGGCCCCTTAGATCCCACTCCATGCCGTGGTCTACACCTATACTGTCTTTGCTCGTGGTGATCACAGAGGATCCACACCAAACTCTGTGTCAGTGCATACTGACACCGCTTGGTTGTTACAGAATATACTGACCATGGATCCTGCCGAGGTGATCCTGCCTGGCTCAAGGTTCTGCCCAGAGCTTCTGTACCCACTGGCTTATGGTCTCCCCCACAGCTTCTGTACCCGCTGCCTCATGATTCGTCAAGAGCTTCTGGACCTGCTGGCTCATGGTCTTGCCCTGAGCTTCACCACCACCCTGCCTATTTCCCTGTTTGTTCCTCCTGTACACCTCCTTTTCAGGATATTCCTGGTACTGGCTATCACTGAGCCTGTAGTTGGTTTTTGGGGTTGCCCCTGTAGACGTTGTAGGCCTCTGACCTATGTGGGATTTCCTTTCTGTGGATTGGAGGAGGATTAAGGGGGGCACTGTCACGGTTCATGCCACGGTAACGTGGTGGTGTCCCTGCTTCTGTCTTGTTTTCATTCACGCCGCTGCTGTGGATTGTGGCTGTGTCTGTGTTTCCTGTTTGTGTCCCTGGTTCCTGTACCTGTTGCTGTATTCCTTGTTATTACTTTACTCGCCCGTCATCGCTCCTGCTCCGGTCCAAGTTCCTGTCTGTGTCTTGCACATGTCCCGTTGGTCGTGTTTTAAAGGGTCAGTGTTCCAATTACCTGTTGAATGACCTACAACCTCCTGGGATATAAGGAACTTCCTGCCTCTGTTCTGGGTCAGTTCATGATTGTCCACCTCAGCTCCTTACCTGCTGCCGCTTACTGCTGTCCTGATGCTCCTTTTCAACTGATACCAACTGTTATACCCGTCTGTTACCTACCTCTGGTCAGTTCATGATTGACTACCTGAGCTCCTGACCTGCTGCTGTTTTCTGCTGTTCAGATATCCATGTTTCTGCTAATACCTGCCATTATGCCCATCTGATACCTGTCTCAGCTATAGCATAAGTTCATGAATGTCCCTCTGAGCTCCTGACCTCTGCTGCTGGTTGCTCCTGTTCCTGAGTTATCTGCAGTTATCTCCTGTATTACCTGGATATATATCTGTTGTTCCTACCGTTGCACCAGCATGTTATCTATGTTATTTCTGCTGTATCCTACCGTCTTGCCTGTTGTTCCTGCCGCTGAACCGGCTTGCTATCTATGTTATTTCTGCTGTATCCTACCGTCTTGCCTGTCAGCTACTTGAATGCAGCAGCTCCTACGTTTATGCTGTATCAAGGTTGCTGCTCCTGCTACCAATATGGGTGTACCTACGTTTACTGCTGTTATCCTGCTGTAGTACCTGCATGTTGTCTAGCCTAGGACCCTGTCATCCGCCTACGGCTACACCGGCCTGTGATCCATCATCTCTGCCATAATCCGGTAGCCACGTCAGGGGCAGCGGCCTGGGGGGTTACCCGCAGAGAAGTCTATATAGCCTTGCGGCGGTCTCCAGTGAAGACCGGGGGACCCTTAGACTCCGCTCTCTGCCGTGGTCTACATCTATACAGTCTTTGCTCGCGGTGATCACAGAGGATCCACACCAAACACCCGGCGTTCCACCATACCAGTGCATACTGACACCGCTGGTCATTACAGTAACCTTTTCAAGACGTATTTTTTCAGCAATGGCAGTTTTCGAGGGTTTCTAGCAAATAGTTTGGCTTCAGGCAGGTATCTTTTGATTGTGGAAGTACTCGCAGATAACTGAAGATCTTCTTTGATCTCCTTGGAGTTCATCATTGGATGCTTCTTGACCATTCTTGTTATTCTATGATCTAGTCAGATGGTAGTATTCCTTCTCCTACCACGTGTGTCTGGTTTTGAATGCCATTTTAAACCATTGGTGATCTTTTTAGCTGGGCAGCCAAGTATTTGCTGCACTTCCTAATATGTTTTGCCCTCTGCAATCAACTTCTTGATCCAAGTTCTTTCTCTTCTGGTAAAATGTTTGGAACAATCTATTTACTCACCAAGAATGGGCGAAAACCAGCAGGTACAAAATTGGCTTCTCTCCTTCATTAAATAAAGACCATAATTGACACATGTATGAAACGGTTTTGGTCTAAAATTAACTTTTTTGGTCATAGGTTTCTATAGGGAAAAAAGTGAGTTTTAGACCAAAACCGTTTCATACATGTGGCCCATGTTTCTTCACAGAATGAATGACCTCACTAATTGAAGTCCACACTGCTATTTATTTGAACACCCCCTTTCATTAAATGTGTCAGTTACACTAAATTAGCAGCATGCATGTCATCACTGTTGATTCAGTTGGTTGCCCATTACTTGGCTATACCTACTACCTACCTAAAGAATTTTTGACCATGTTGTATTATGTTTTCAACAAAAACAGTAATCAAACACATGACTGATGTTAGACTGCTATTATTTTGCACATAACTGTAGCTCCTAATATGTTCTTATGTTTCATATTTCTTTGATTTGCAGTTTGGAAACTATCTAAAAGTACATTTAATTCAAAATCAGTCATTGACACAAACAGCTACATATCCTTTTGAAGTATGTTTTTTCCAAAAATACCATAAGGAGTACATAAATGCAGAGTAGAATTAGCTCTAAAATGAATTTGAAATGTGTTTGTATCAATTGTGTACAGTAGATAAAAGTCTCTTTTTCTTTCCTCATTCAAGTCCCAAACAAAAATGTGTTTCATATATAGATTCTTGTTGACAAAAGATGGAACAATGATCTGGATAATTTTCAAATTCTGAAAATACATTAAACTCTTATGAGTTAACAAGTTTGACTACTTGCAGAAACAGATGTGCATGGTAATGTTTCCCATTAAAATAAATTTAAGACATTTTACTGTGTGGTTTGCTTTGTTTATAGTAACAGTGTTTATGCATCTTAGAAAACTGAGACAATTCCATCAATGTTATTTTGTGTCCAGTGTATTGGATCTTTAATTAAAGTTCATTTATACATTAGGACAGGGGTCCCCAACCCCAGTGCTCAGGACCCACCAACAGGTCATGTTTTCTGGCTTTCCTTAGCATTGCACAGGTGATTTAATTTTTGTCAGTGCATTCTGTGGGAGATACTGAAAACATGACCTGTTGGTGGGTCCTGAGGACTGGAGTTGGGGAACACTGCATTAGGACATCATTCTCCATGGTAGCTCTTGCTTGAATAGGTTCCTGCTCGGTTCTATACTGGTTCGACCAAACTGTTTTCTCTAATCCTAATCTTAAACCTAATCCCTAACTCTAACTGTAATCCTAAACCTAAATTGGGGATAAAGTTATTTACAGGTTTTTACAGTTTATATTACTGTTCTGCAGCACTCCTAACCCTGATTATGCATCATTTGCAATCCAGTGTCATTTTGGTTACCATAACATATGGCTCTATGGATCCAAAAGGTTTTTTTCTGCTAAGAAATATGGAGAAAACATTCAAACTTCCCGACAGAGCCTTTTTGTTAATGCTGTTTTTGTTTTTTCAACCATGTCTTCTGAAAGTAATATATTTTTTATTTAAATGGGATGTATCGCTTCATCAGTTCGGCTGTTCTCTTGAAGCTTGCTGCTCTCACTTCCTGAAATCCAAGGGCGTTTATTCCCCTCCCAGTTGTGTTTCTTAACTGAAGAGCGATGACATCATCCTCCCCCTTCACTGTTCATGCTTGCTCCCGAGTCAGTGTTTCCCCCCCCCCCTCTGAGTCCACATGTCACTGTCCTCTCCCGATGCAGTCTTATTTTGTAAGAGCTGTTTACATACCACAGGCCTGCATTCAGTCTAGACAGTCTTCAATGAACTCAGGGCACTGATCTCTTCTCCTCTCAAAGCTGGAGGTTTGTTACAATTGAATCCAGTCTTCTATGAACTCCTCCAGAGCACAGATCCGTCTCCCTTCTATGCAGGAGCATTAGGCACCGAGGCACAATTCTGCTGTTTCTGAATGTAGAAGCAGCTGAAATGTCAGTGAGGAGCTGGTGGCTGTGCAGAGTGAAATGTTGCCGGCCCCTTACACACAGGAGCATTAGGAACCGAGGCACAATTCTGCTGTTTTGCGATTGTAGAAGCAGCTTCAGTGTCAATGAGGAGTTGGTGGCTGTACAGAGTGAATTGTTGCCGGCCCCTTATTCTGAGTGAGAGAGGCAGAAATGCATGTGAATACGACCAAGGGGCCGAACAGAATGTAAATTATTAGAGCCGTCAGGCAATGAAATGCAAGGAGGTGGGATCCGACCGATACTGGGGAACAATGTTTACACAAAACAAAGATAAGGGATCCTGTGAAAACAAGACAGCTTTGCAAATGACATCCAATTGCAAAGTTGCTTGTTTTCACTGTCCCCTTATTCTGAAGACCATTTAATGAAATGATACAACCCCTTTAATTTTTTTTCAATATACCCATATAAGTGCTTATTTTGTGGAATATATTGTATTTTGTAATGGTACCATTTATTGTATGTACCATAGATGTATAGTATTAGGAAACAATAAAATAATTTATCCTGGTGATACCAAATTTGTACTATTTTTATATTTTACTACTTGTTTTAAAAAATAAAACCATTTTTATTTTTTAAATATCTTTGCATTGCCGTATTCTGAGACCAAAACTTGTTTTAATTTATGTAAGGGTATGTTTTTGCAGGATGAGCTGTTTGTAACGGATATGATAGTGGATCCTCTGAACCACCACAAGCGATGGTGTAAGCCACGCCAGGAAGCGGAGTCTAAGTAGGTCCGGTTTTCACCAGAGCCCGCCGCAAAACGGGATGGACTTGCTGCGGCGGATTACTACCAGGTCGCTACCCCTGACGTGACTTGCTTGCGGTGGCAGCCGAGGTGTTGCGCGGTACAGAATCGTGAAGCAGGCTCGTAGTCGGGGACAGGCAGAAGGTCGGGACAGGCGGCATACAGCCCAAGAAGCGCTGTATGGCCCGAAGGCCGACGGGTCGTGGCCAGTGTAGAACGGTGGAGAGTTTAGTGGGGTCCATCTGCAGGCCTTTGTCTGAGATGATATATCCAAGAAAAGGGAGTTTGGTCTGGTGAAACAAGCACTTTTCTAGTTTGGCATAGAGATGGTTCTCTCGCAGGCATTTCAAGACCTGGCGCACATGCGACTGGTGGGTCTCCAGATCAGGCGAAAACACCAGAATGTCATCCAAGTAGACGATTACGCAGACATACAGAAGATCTCTGAAAATGTCATTGATGAATTCTTGGAAGACTGCTGGCGTGTTGCAAAAGCTGAAGGGCATCACTAAATACTCAAAGTGCCCTTCACAAGTATTGAAGGCCATCTTCCATTCGTCACCCTCTCGGATCCGAACGATATTACAGGCCCCCCGCAAGTCCAACTTGGAGAAGACGTTAGCTCCGTGGAGACGAAAGAAGAGTTCAGTAATCAGAGGTAAAGGATACAGATTTTTGATCGTGATATTGTTGAGACCGCGGTAGTCGATGCAGGGTCGTAAGGAACCATCTTTCTTCTCCACAAAGAAGAACCCGGCACCCGCCGGAGAAGTAGATTTGCGGATGAAGCCTTTCTGTAGATTTTCTTTAATGTAGGCCGACATAGCCTGAGTCTCGGGTACCGAGAGTGGATAGACCCTACCCCGGGGTGGACTAGTCCCGGGCAGCAGGTCTATAGGACAATCGTAGGGTCGATGGGTAGGTAGAGTGTCTGCCTGCTTCTCGGAGAAGACATCCCGAAAGTCCTGATACGGTGGTGGCAAGCCAGGTAAGGGCTTGAGAGGAGACTGTGGAGGAGCATAGTGCACCCGGCGGGGTGCCGACAGGCAGCGAGACTGGTAATCTCGACCCCAACGCAAAACTTCGCCCGTCTTCCAGTCAAGCATAGGAGCGTGACGCTGCAGCCACGGAAGCCCCAGGAGAACAGCCGAGGAAGAGCGGGGTAGCACGAAGAATGCAATTTTCTCCTTGTGTAAGGCTCCGACTTGTAGGACCAACGGTTCCGTCTGGTCCTGGGTGGAGTCACTCAAGAGTTCGCCACTGACGGACGAGATGACCAAGGGTTGGTCTAAGCGGACCACTGAGAGACGATACTTGGCCACCAAAGCAGCATCCATAAAATTCCCGGTAGAGCCGGAATCCAAGAAGACAGCTACTTGAAACGAGACCCCGGAAGTGGTTTTGACCAGAACTGGCAGCATAAGCCGAGGAGAGGGATTGCTCACACCTAGGGACGCCTCTCCCACGAAGCCTAGGTGCGTGCGTTTCCCAGACGTTGTGGACGGAGTAGACAACCCCTGAGGAGATGTTCGGAGCTGCCGCAGTAGAGGCATAGGTTGCCCTCACGTCGTCGAGTCAACTCTTGCGGAGTCAGGTGGGCTCTTTCCACTTGCATGGTCTCTTCCATGATGGGCTAGGAAGGAGGCAGTGGAGGCCGAAGAAACACCGGTGCAAGAGGGGGTAGACAACGGGTTCGGATAGGTTCACATTCTTGGCGGAGCTCCTCACGTCTCTCCGAGAAACGGATGTCAATCTGGTTCGCCAGGTGGATGAGCTCGCTTAAGGAAGACGGAGGGTCCCTGGTGGAGAGGGCATCCTTAATCTGGCTTGAGAGGTCCTTCTTAAAGGTGGCGCACAACGCTGCATCATTCCAGGACAGCTCCGAAGTAAGTGTGCAGAATTGCATGGCATAGTCACCAACGGAGGAGTTCCCTTGCTGGAGATTCAGCAATGCGGTCTCGGCAGACGAAGCGGGGGCAGGTTCTTTGAAGACGCTGCGGAACTCCTGCAGGAACTTCACTAGATCAGCAGTGACCGGATCGCCTCGGTCCCAGAGGGGGTCGCCCAGGCCAGGGCTTTCCCGGAGAGAAGACTTACCACGAAGGCTACCTTGAACCTTTCAGACGGGAATTGTCCTGCCATAAGTTCCACGTGGAGGGAACACTGGGTGATGAAGCCCCTGCAGGCTTTTGGATCTCCATCAAATTTCGTTGGCATAGACAACCGGAGTTTAGGACTGGCGGACATCCCCGGAGCGGCTGCCACAGAAGGCGCCACGGAAGCCGATTGCTGCTGCTGCGTAGTGAGGAGCTGCTGCATCATAGAGGACAGCTGGTTGAGCTGCTGCACCTGTTGAGCGATCTGTTTCGACTGTTGGGCCACGATGGTGGTGATGTCAGAGACACTCGGTAGAGGCACCTTCGCGGGATCCATGGCCGAATCGAACTGTAACGGATATGGTAGTGGATCCTCTGAACCACCACAAGCGATGGTGTAAGCCACGCCAGGGAACGGAGTCTATGTAGGTCCGGTTTTCACCAGAGCCCGCCGCAAAGCGGGATGGACTTGCTGCGGCAGATTACTACCAGGTCGCTACCCCTGACGTGACCTGCTTGCGGTGGCAGCCGAGGTGTTGCGCGGTACAGAATTGTGAAGCAGGCTCGTAGTCGGGGACAGGCGGCAAAGATTCGTGGTCAAGGGACGGAGGCAGAAGGTACGGTACACGGTAGAACAAACAAGACACTCTGGAACGCTTCCTCTCTACGCACAGGGCACTATCGATTCGGCAAGGTGCTAAGGAAGAGGCAAGGCTTAAATAGGGTCCAATCACCGGCACGTTGTCCCTTTAAATTTTCGTGAAGTACCGCGCGCACGCACTAGGGGGCGCGTGCGCACCCGGCCGGCAGCAGGAGCGCGCGCCGGGACGGAAACAGGAAAGTGGGACATAGAAGCGCCGTGGTGTCCGCAGCAGGAGGGTCGCAGGGACACCCGTAACAGTACCCCCCCTTTGGCCTCCCTCCTGTTTCCGTCCCGGCGCGCGCTCCTGCTGCCGGCCGGGTGCGTGCGCACTCCCTAGACGGAAACAGGAGCGTGGCGAGGTAAGTGGGACATAGAAGCTCTGGGGTGTCCGCAGCCCGAGCGCCGGGCTGTGGCACCGGCCGCAGCAGGAGGTGTTGCGGGTGTGCCTGTGACCCGACACGGGGGTCGCAGGGACACCCGTAACACTGTTATTGGTTCCATTTTTGGATGCATACAACTTTTTGATTACTTTTTACTCTACTTTTTACCTTTTTATTCTAGCAGAGTTCACCTATAATAAGCATCCAGAACAAGCTGTACTGTAGATGGATATTGCTCAGCTACTCTGTATGGTCTGCACCCCTATTCTGACATTATAATGCAAATGCATAGCAGATGTCAGGGTGCTAATGGAGGGCTAATGGGGGAATATACAGACTTAGTTCAGTTTTTTATTAAAAACACTTTCTCTTCTTTTCTCCAAGCTAAGTTTATTTACTGGATAACTATAGGGCTTAAGGCCGGCTCCTTCCTACATACCATGTGACATCCATTGATCACATGTTTTTGCTTCTACTTCTATGGAAATTTTGTCATCACTCAGTGGGTGTGCATTGAAGTCAGGCTCCGCTCACAAACGCCCCCTGAAGAGGGCGTGACCTGAGCAGAGAAAAATCCGGCTGCCTCTAGTGACTAATCAGTCAATATGTAAATTATCATGTTGACAGGAATGTAATGTAATGTGCAGAGCTGGAGAGGGAGGTTATTATACACTAATGTGGAGACATACAGTAATAACTATGTGGGGGTGGGTGCAGGGAAGCCTAGATTGTAACTGCAAGGGATTCTGGTACTTGTCGGAAAGAGATGCGGGAGAACTACTGATACTCCCACAAGTAGGAAGTTTCACTGATTTTATGATGGATGAATAAGGAGGCAAAAGAGAAGAAAAGAAACACATGAAGGTAGTGGGATAGCTTTACTTTTCAATATAAATGCTGTTTATTGTGTTCTATGAAATATCTAAACTCCCAGATAACTCCTTCAAGATCCAGTAGCTGCTGCAATTTACTCAGCACAGCGATCACATGATTGCTGGGGACAGAAGCAGTAAGGGTGCTTTCACAGGGAGCGCACCAAAAAAACGCTCCATGTGAAAGCACCCTAAGGTGTACACTCTGCTCATTGAGTCAGGGACTGTAATAGACCTTCTCTATCGTCTCTTTGCAGAGTCCAGTTGTCACCAAGAGCCTGATCTCCCCTTCTGCATATGCAAGATTTCTGTGTAGCTGTTGACTTTGCAATCCCATTCAGGAATGTCCTTACAGAAAGCCTGGATGTTTTAAGGCATTTGGTGGTCTGCAGATAGTTAATGAGTTTAATGAGCTTTTGTAAATGTGATATATACAGGTATGACTAACATACTAAACTTAATTCCTGCTATTCACGCTTTCTTATGATAACTTGTTTTAAGGTATAGGCATGCCCACACAGATAATTCTCAGTAGTTTGTGCAATACATACATAGGCCAATAAATTAGGGATGCTGTAAAATTAAATACAGTGTGTGATTCCCAAGCAAGGCCAATTAAAATCTTAATAAACTTCTAAAATTATGCTTCCTTATATGGGAAGCAGACTCTTTGTCCTGTGTTTGCAAGGCTGATTTATAGGTTTAACCTCTTAGGGATGTGGCACCTTTGGACCTTAAAGGGCCACCTCATAACAAAATCAAACAAGAAGCTCCTGTGGCCTGGGCCGTATTTGTCACTAGGCACTCGTGGGCGTGTGCCTGGGGCGGCACATTTCTGAGTTGCAAAATTATTTAAAAAGAAACAAACTGTGGCACCTCTATTTGTTGTTAAGTCCAACGGTGGCAGGTTGGAGTGCAGTGTTTCTTAGGCTATGTTCACACGCCGTAATTGGGGGGCATACAGTGCACCCTGCAATTAAGCCGGGTGTTTGGGAGTTGCGCTGATCGGCGCGTACTCCTGTGATGCGGGGGGGGGGGGGGGGGGGGCAGCCCGTTGGCTCCATAGACTGTCATTACTCGCGGCACTTACATGTCACTTATCTCCCCGGGCGTACAATACAAGGGGTGCGGCCCCATTCACTTCTGTTATTCCCGACATGTCACTTCTTTCTGCCGGCGTGCAATACGCGTCGGGGAAGACGGAAGGTAATCATAGCTCTAATCATAGAGCTATGATTACTGTAGTTACAGGCCGTATTTCGGGGCATATTGCAGCGCAATTACGCCGTCAAGTATGGACTAAAAAGTCGCCGTGTGAACATCCCCAAAAGGAAAATGTGGAAATGCGGCAGAAATCCAAAGGTGTCGCTCCGGTTTCTGCCTCATATCATACAGTGTATTTTTCCAGAGGTAAAAAATGTAATGAAAATCTAGTCTGTCTGTTTTTTCTATGTCTGTGCCCAGGGAGAGGAGGCGTAATCCATAGTTCTGTATGAGAACTGTGGATTACCGTAATTTCTACACACATCTCGCTCGTATTACAGCGCAAATACGATGCGAAATGCGCGCCGAAATTTGACCGTGTGAACATACCCTAAGCTGACACACTGTTTCTGAGACAGCTGGAAGCAAGTCTGCTACCCAGCACTGTCCAGATCTCCCTGCACGGAGTACTCTAACAACTATTGGAGGTCAGGTGTGCCGCTCTACTTACTGCCCTTGGTGTGCAGAGCAGTGGGGGACAACTGGTTGTGCTGGCCATACTCACTTGCTGGTACATGCACACTGACAGCAGGTATGCTGTCCACTAGCTCCGTCAGATCAGAGAGGAAGGTGAGGGGAAGGGTTAGGGCCAGGGACCTAGCTACTGTCCTGTCCTTGCTGTCTGCCTCTCCTCCTGCCTGAACTCTACATCTAGCTGGATATCAGCACCAGGTCAGTATGGTGCTTTCTCCTACCCCTGCCCCTCAGAAGCCATGGATGGAAGTGTCAGAAATCTGGCAGGAGATGAAGACTGCAAGACAAATGTAATAATAGGGTTATGTGGAGTAGTGAGAACGAGTTTCTAAGGAGCTGTTCCCACACGGCTACGGGTTTTCGGTTGTTTTCAGCGGTTGGTCGGTTTTCTGCAGACCGCGCTCTGAAAAAACCGTTCGACACAACAAATGATCACAAGTGAGGTTCGTCTATTTGAAAACCCGTGCAGCAGTGTCCACTGCATAGGGTTTTCTTTCGTGCTGGTTTTTCTGCCCGCGTGTTCCCGGCCACACAAACACATTGTAGTAAGCCAATCTTTCCGTCCGTGTTTAACACAAATGTTGCGTTTTAAATTCCACCAAAAATGCACATCAAAAATATATCTACACATTGTGATATGCGTTGAGACATTAACTGTCAGGTGACTATTAATTTTACAGAAAACAGTTCAGAAAAAACACAACATATCTCTTCTGGTTTAAAATATGTGCATGGAAAAGCACAATGGGAGAAAGCAATTCCAGATTAGGCCCTATTGGAGACAGCGCTAATCTGTAAACTAAATCATGATGAAATCCAGGTAAGAGTATGTTCACACAGCGTCTTGCGTCATGAAGAGTGCATATGTCTTCATGACGCAAGACGCCGGGTGTTTAAGAAGTACGTTCTAGCTAGCGCATTAACTCTAATAGCACGATGATGAAGGGGTGCAGCCCCATTAATCTTCTATTTATCACCACACCCTCCCGCTGTATACCACTGGCAGAAGTGATATACACTCCCTTTCTCCAGCATACCCCCCAAAAACGCGTCGGGGAAAGACGGAAAAGTAATTTTAAATTTCAAATCAATTTTGTGCATATTGCATTCAATCTACCCCCTCCCTCCTCCCCCGCGCAATTTACGCCTCGAAGTACGAGGACTAAAAAAGACGATCATGTGTTGAAACATCCCCTATAAGAGGAAAAAGTGGAATATTGTGGCAGAAATTCCAAAGGTGTAACAGCTCTTTGAGTTTTCTGATCCTCATATCATACAGTATATTTTTCCAGAGGTAAAAAATGTGATGAAAATCTAGTCTGTCTGTTTTTTTAATGTCTGTGTGGAACTGCCCTATAGTATAGGAAATATACATAAAGATTTTATTAACCCTAGGCTGAACAACCCTCAGCCCCGTTAAGGACCAGTTCACGAAGCGACACATTACAGCGTCTAGACACTTAATTTGCGTCATTATTCATACACAGTCGATTTGCTCTTTGAAATTACCAAGCTTACAAGGCACAGTAATTTTGCAATAGCTGCGCAAATGCTGCGCAATCGCCGAAGGCACATCTGTGTCTCCTATACTTTTTAATCATTACTTTTAATCATATGGGCCAATTGACCGTAACATAGGAATATTACCTGAAAACCGAAAAAAAAAACTTACTTGTTGTTTGTCTCAACTATTCTTATCCACTAACTACAGTGATGTGTTTATCTATGATATTCTGCCAGGTTGTGTACCAAGTATGTATGGTGTTACCATTTTTACTATGTCTATAAAGAGAAAAAACAAACATCACACACTATTTCTTAAATTAACCTCCAACAGCACCGTTCTTTCTTATGACAATAACTTTTTTGAGATCTTCCCCCCTATGGAGACCATGTAGTTCTTATTGTTTCATTTTTGTCAATACAACATACTTTTTTGATACCCTTTTTTATTCCAATTTTTTAGAAGATTGTGAAAATGGCCAAAAAACCCTGTAATACTTGGCATTTGAAATTTTCTATTACTCAACGGTGTGATGTTATATTTTTATTTGACACAGTACTTTTAAGGATGTGCGGCCAATACCTTAAATATGTTGTAACTTTTTACTCCTATTTCATTATTTTAATCTGAATGGCAAAAAAGGAGTGGTGACTTGAATTTTTTTTTTATTTTTGTTTAATTCATTTTTTTCTTAATACTTTATCTGAAAACATTGTTTATCTATAGCTACAATTCTAATTCCCCCCTTGGCTACTTGACCACAAGTGGGCACAGTTCCCTTTTTACATCCTTCATTGAGTAAAAATTCTTCACAATAGTCTATACAACGATTAGCGTGAGCTAATGGAAAACCTTATTAGGGATTCCTTGCTGTCCATGAGCGCCAACTGACCCGCATCCTGCAATTCTGTACACCTCCAGGCGGAGGAGGGGGGAGAGGGTGAGCCAATAGTGCATAATAGCACCAAATCCTGATTCAATTTGTGATGACTGCGTGTTTGCCATTAAAGTTTTAAACAGCTGGAATCTCGAGAGCAGGCTCTGTTCCCTCGGTTTAGTGGCGGTTGTTCAGCTGTTTAATACATACAGTACCAAGCATCACACTGCAATGGGTTCTGACTCACAGTGGGAGCCCACTCTATATACCGTTACTGGCAATAAGACAGTATCAGTATAGCAAATATGTTGACAAGAGGGGCGTGTTCTTCATGGAGCAGTGCCTTGGGCAGCAGAAGAGCTGTAAAAATACGGTCATGCCCTGTGGCCCAAGTAAATAAAAAAACCTAAACCTAAACATAATTATTGATATTTCCTGCATCTGTAAATGGCCCCAATCAAATTAAATATATATACACCATTACATACTGTGTTGCTAAAACTGTGTAAAACAATGCCAAATCTGCATTTTTGGTCACTTCATCTCCCCAAAAAAGTTAAATAAAAATGTCCAAAAATGTGAATGTATCCCTAAGTGATACTAATAAAATCTACTTCATCCTGCAGGAAACAAGCATTCAAAAAGATCTGTAGACAGAAAAATAAAAAAGCTATTTTTCTCAGAAAATGGCAATGCACTGCAAATATAATAAAAAATATACATATTTTAACCCTTTGAGAGTTCCATTTTCCATCTACATAGACATATAAATGTTTTTATTTTGCTGGATAAGATGTACTTTCTAATGGTGTCATGCACCGTACAAAAAATATACTGGGAAAGGGCAAAATTTTTTAGAAGGGACGAAATGTGAACATCCACCATGTTTTTGGGGATTTTGTTTTTCTACGGTCATGTAAACTCTTCGATATAAATAATGTTTACATCTGCACACACTTTTTCAGGTGTGGTAATCAAAAAAACGATAAATTGTTGTCGTTTGCATTTTTTTTTTTCTTCTATGAGTGTTTCAGCATACGGTCGGCGAATAACAATAAATACTGTATATTTACATATGATCGGTAACTTTTCATATGGACTACGGTGACACACCAATTATTATGTATTTTTCTTTTTTTCTAATATTGTAAAGAATGGCAACAATAGTGGATAATTTGGAAGTTTTACTATTTTTGTTAATTTCTGTATTATTGAGTCTCCCTTAGGGTACTTGACCATAATGGGGCGCGATCACTTTCTATCCCTAATCCTGCATTTATAAACACAATGCCAAAGAGCGGTAACAAAGATGGCTGTTTTTAACACTTTTCTAGTTCTGGGTGAAAAGAAGGACGTATCCCCAAGGTCTTCCCATACCGCCGTGTTTTAAACGGTCCTATATGTGTGTCGTTCGCGTGCGATGAAGTGGTCTGTTTAGTTAGTTGAATGGGTGAAGGGATAGTAGGGACTGGGGGGGGGAGTTGGTGGGGGAGGGTGAGATGGGGGGATAGTCTCTCACGTATTTATGTTGTTTTTTTGGTGTAGAATCTAACTATGTTTTATGTTGGTAAAATTTCTGCATGACGACATAGATTGATGGGAGTGCTTGAGTAAAGAAGTCAGTCTAACAATAGGCAGAGTAGGTCTGAAAGGGAAGGCCAAAAGGAAAAAAAATAAGAAAAAGAGGCAGTAAACAACATAACTCAATCGAGTAAACACATCTTCTATACTCATGTGCACACACACTAGACATAAACTATGTACATTGTAAATATAAGCATATTGTCTGTCTTGAAAATACATCACCTAATGTTACTAGAGTTAATTCTTAATATTGGTTTGGTAGGTCCTTTCAAATGTGTATTAATGGTGTTGGAGCAAGTATATAACATCTTGATCTTTATAAGAGTTATAATTGTATTTTAGAGATAGTTCTTGGAGGAACTGTAGGGATTTTTTAAATTTCTTGTAATTAAAGTAATCGTCATGATGGGTCATTTTTTCAAAATTTATAAGTGGTTATTATATTATTGCTCCTACTTAATATGGTAATAATATATATTGTGGTAAAATCTGCACTACTGTACTAAATAAACAATAATTAACTGCAGAGGTAATAATCGGACAACATTTTAATTCTTATAAGGAAAGTAAGGATACGTCAAATTAATATTTTGAACAATTCCACCATTATTTTTTTTTTGGGTGAAATCTTTTTGTTAGTTAGTCTAGCAATTTAACTCCATTACGTTATATGAAATGAATGTGTTAAATCTATATTTTTAGCAAAAGGTTGATGCATCAAAAAAACTTATATTATTGTCGTTTCTCTATAGAGACAATAAATAATTTCTTTTCTTTATAGTTCCGCACTACGGGTATAAAATAATGCTGTTAAATTATATGTACAGGAGATCGGAGCTTTTATGTATATCGGGTGACATCCAATTATTTTTTTGTATTTTTTTTTATTTAAATTAGTTATTTTAGAAAAGGTATTACTATTGAGTCTCATCTCAACGTAGATTGGGCGAATAATTTCTCAATTAAAATAGTCGCTAATGCTGTCTACTTCGCATTACGTAGATTATTCCGACAAAATATAGTTTCTTGGAAACTCGATTAACTTTGCGTGTCGACAGAATCTGTCGTATAAAAAAAACAAGATATTTTTCCAGGAGAGTTTAGCCCACGAGCTCTAGCCAATGGTTGCTCATGCGTAAGAACGAATGGGTTGCCATGCTTAAATAGTTGCAGTAGGAGCTTGTTTTGGGTCGGTTTCATTACAATGTTGTAGATTTTAGAATATTTAATACAACAAGCACTAAAATACAATTGGCCAATTGCCTTAAAGCTTCTTAGAAAACGCATTCACAATAAAATCCCCTGGGCTACATCTTTAAGAAGGGCAAACTGACACATCAAGAAAACCTCAAGCGGAATTGTCTAGCCCTTATGGATAAAGATCAGTGAACTCAGCGATAGCAGGAAAAACACTCTAGACGCTCTTGCTAAACAACTCAGTGGCAACATAATAGTGACAGACGTGTTGGAGTTGACGGCGGCAGTCACAGAGGCATGAGGTTCAGACAGTGCACAATGACTTTTGGAGGTGGCAAAACAGGAGGAAGTCCACAGAGTGGCACATGACACTGAGAGCAGATGGACACGTCAGCTGCAGCATGATGTCAGACAGTGGCACAATGACATTCTGGAGTTGGCACAAACAACAGTATGCAGCCAACTAGAGTGGGCACAATGAACACAGTGTGGAGGCGTCCACGGTGAGCAGAGCAGCATGTAGAGGTTCGGACTATAGTGGCACAAATCTCAATTCTGGATGTGGCAACAAACATGAGTAGGACCCCAACAAAAGTGGCATAAACTGACATAGAGAGTGGTGAGTTGCTACGCAGCAGCAGCATGGAGTGTCCCAGACAAGTGGCACAATGACACAGTGTGAGACACAACGCAAGCAGCCCCACAGCAGCAGCAAGGACAGGTCAGACAGTGGCACAATGACATTCCTGGAGGTGGCAAAATCCCAAGAGTGTCTAAAGGCCACACAGTGGCACAATCAACACAAGAGTGGAGGGCACTGAGCAGCTGCGAGCAAATGAAGTTCAGACAGTGAGCACACATGACACAGTGTTGGAGGATCAATCGTCAGGCAATCCACAGACAGCAGCATGGAGGGTTCAGACAAGTGGTCACAATGCCAACATTCTGGAGGTGGCAAAACAGGAGGAGAGCCAACAGAATCGTGGGAACAATGTCACTGAGAGTGAGTGAGAAGTCACGGCAGGCCAGCGCATGAGGTCAGTCATGCGCACAATGACTTTCTGTAGTGGCAAAACAGTAGCGGTCCAAAGAGCTGTCACAATAACAGTGGAGGGGGTCACGTAGTACAGCAGCATGAGATCATGCAGTAGCACAGTACACATTCTTTATTGTTGGCAAAAACCGGAGTAGACACAGAGTAGGTCACAATGACAGAGATATGGCGTATGGCACGGCAGCAGCAGCATTAGGTCAGTACATTGAGGCACAAAATGACACAGTTATGGAGGTCACGGCAGCACCACAGCATCAGCCACAGCAGCAGCATGAGGTCATACAGTGGCACATATGGAACCATTCTAGGAGGTGGCAAAAACACACACACACACACACACCACAGAAAGTTAGGCACAAATGATAGAGAGGTGAGGAGGCACGGTCCCGCAGCAAGCTACTAAAATTCAGACACAGTATGTGGCAACAATGACAACCAGAGTGGTGGAGCTCACGGCAGCAGCCCACAGCAGCAGCATGAAGGTTCAGACATTGTGCCACAATGACATTTCTTGGAGTGGCAAAACAGGAGGAGGCCAAAGCGTGGGCACATTGACTGAGAGTGGAGGTCACGCGCAGCAGCATGAGGTCAGGCATGGCACAATGACATTTCTGGGGGTGGAAAAAACAGTATCAGGCCACAGAGTGCAACAATAACACCAGTGTGAGTCCACGGTAGCAGCAGCATGAGTCAGGCATTTGGCAACAATCCACATTCTGGAGGGTGGCGCAAAAACTTGGATGTAGTACCCACAGAAGCTGGCCCCAATGACAGAGAGTGAGTGGCATGGCAGCAGCAGCATGAGGTCAATACATGGCACAATTGTACAATATCTGGAGTGACTGGCAATAACAGTGTAGGCCACACAAGTGGCACTATTGACAGAGAGTGGAGTGAGCAACGGCAGCAGCAGCAGAGGTCAGAAAAGTGGCACAATACACCAGTTTGGACAGTCACTGGCAGGCAGCCACACAGCATAGCAGCATGAGGTTCCAGACAGTTGGGTCATCTAATGAGACATTCTGACAAGGTGGCAAAACAGGAGGGAGAGCCACAGAGTCGGGCGACAATGAACTGAAGAGCGTAAGTTCACAGCGGCACTAGCATGAATTCAAGGCAGTGGCGCACAATGACATTCTGACAGGTGGCTCAAAACAGTATCATGGCCACAAGTGCACAACTCAATAACAAGTGCGGTGAGGTCACGCGTATCATGCAGCATTGAGGTCCAGGCAGTAGGGCACACTCACATTCGGGAGTGTGACTAAAAACTGAGTAGGCACCTACAGAGATTAGGCCAATGACAGACAGAGATCTGGAAGGGCACGGCAGTCAAGCACATGACAGGTCAGACATGGGCACATATGACACAAAGGTTGGAGTCTACGGCATGTCAGCCACAGCAGCAGCAAGACGTCAACTCAGTGGGCACCCAATGACATTCTGGAGGTGGAAAACAGGAGAAGCCACAGAGTGCACAAAGACTGAGAGTGGTAGGCAACGGCGCAGCAGCAAGTGTCAGGCAAGTGCACAACTGACATTCTGGAGGTGGCAAAACAGTAGCAGGCCCACATAGTGCGCACAATAACACAGTGTGGAGTCACGGTAGCAGCAGCAATAGGTCAGGCAGTGGCACAATCAACATTCTGGAGGTGGGAAAAACTGGATGTAGGCCACAGAGTGGCACAATGACAGTAGAGTGGAGAGGCAAGCGGCAGCAGCACATGAGGTCAGACAGTTGGCACAATGACATTCTGGAGGTGGAAAACAGGTGGTATAGCACAGTGAGCACAAATACAGATATGGGATTGAGGGTCACGGCCAGCAGCAGCATGAGTCTAGAAGGTGGCAACAAAGACACATGTGGAGTCACTGCAGCAGCCACAGCAGCAGCATGAGTCAGACAGTTGGCAGCAATGACATTCTGGAGGTGGCAAAACAGTAGCATGGCCACATGAGGTGGCACAATAACACAGTGGTGGAGGTCACGTTGTCACATCATGAGTCAGGCAGGGTGGCACAATCACATTCCTGGAGGATTCAAAAACTGGATTGTCTTAAGGTACAACAGAGGTGCACAATGACTGAAGAGCGTACAGGCCCAGCGGCAGCAAGCATAATTCAGGCAGTGACACAATGAGCATTCTGGAGGGGCAAAACAGTAGCAGCCACAGAATGGCACAATAACACAGTTTGGAGGTTCACGGTAGCAGCAGCATGAGGTCAGGCAGTGCACACACATCTGTAGGTGGCAAAAACGTGGAGTAGGACCACAGAGTTGCAACATGAGACAGAGATGAGAGGGACACAGGCAGCAGCAAATATAGGGTCAAGACAAGTGGCACAATGACTATATCATAGGAGGCGTGCAAAAATAGTGAGACTAGTCCACAGAGTCTGGCACAATTGACACGACGATTTTCTGAGTGACGGTCGGCAGAGAGCAACAGCATGTAGGACAGAAGATAGTGGCACATGTAGAACCACAGATTTAGGATGGATCACGGCCAGCCACAACTGCAAGCGTAGCAGCATCATGAAGTTATAGAGTGGCACAAAAGATGCAGAAGTGTTGATGATGGGGTCAAATACCAGTCCCTGGTACAGTAGGTGGTAGGCAGATGGGGAACTGTCGCAATGTTTTGCATCAGGCGGTAGGCGGCATCAGAATAGTGGCTGAGGCATGTAGTTTGAACCCAACTTGACGCCTCAGTCATCTGGTGTGTGGAAATCCTGGCGATCCACGCCTAATTCATCTAGACAAAGGTCATGGTCGATATCCCACATTTTCCCGTTGACAAGTGGGTCTTCTGGCGACACATTGGGTACTAAACACACATGGCTCCCCCGCCGCACTGAATGACCCACACTCACAGTATGCCACACTGACTGTGCCGGGGCACAGGACCAGCTATCTCCTACTGCAAAAACTCTGGACAAAGTTGCAGCCACACACACCATTTTCGGCTGCAAACACTAATTCCAGCGAGATCTTTACTAAACTGCGGTGAGTGGCAGAGTGCTGTCCCAGTATGCGCCACCACCTGTTGGATTCACGGATGTGCTTCCAGGTTCCCTCGCACTGAGCTGCTTGCTGGCGGCCAACCCTCCTCACTAGGCGGGAGAAGAAGCTGCTCATCATGACCTCGGACTGTAGGGTTGCTTGCTGATGTAGCTGGTACTGCTCCTACCCCCACACCCTTTTCCCCCCCATCACACAACGCAGAGTAGTAACGTTAAGCGATCATGACAGGAACCCGCCCGGCTACAGACCTGTTCAGAGGAAGGTGTACGAATGCCTGCACGATATGCAAGCGGCCATCTCACGCATACTCCAACACAGTTTTGTCCCTATAGTATTTCAGTTTTGATCCGCACACCTCTCAAATTGCTGGGGAAAAAGGCTCTCCCATTTCATGGACTCGTTAGCGAGGGTCTCCAAGAGGGTTGGAGAAAGCCAGAAGTCATCCCTCTGCCGTATTGACTGACATATTCGGCATGTCACTTAGCCAGCAAATACAGCATCTGCGGCCATCAGCACAAGTGACTTCGAGGGGCCTCCCTGACTTCACATCTCCACTGTATACTTCCACGTTGCTTCAGCAGTAGGTCCCATCTGCCTCGCGCTTCCCTCAACTCCATCCATACTTCCTACTGAGCTGCTCCTGCCACTCCTCCTCATGTCCCACCTGGTAAGAAATAATCCACTCATTTCACAGACAATAGCATTCTGCTCCAATGTCCCTCCCTCCTCCCCATTTCAGTTTCCCAAGCGGACTCATGTGGCTCACGATATTAGTCGCCACATCTCCAGAGCCCCGTGCACACCCACAGATTTATCAGCATCTGATTTACAGGACATGAAGCATGGAAATTCACATACTACAATCATCCCAGTCAGTCCTTGGCGAACTGACAAAATATACGTGGCCTCCTCTTGAAATGGCCTCAACAACGGCACAGTTGTCACGACATGAGCGCAGCCACATGGCCTTACATCAAAAGTTACACAGGGGAGTATCTCCAGTCCGCTATGATCAGTCAAAAATCAGTAATAATGGCCTAGTCTCTGTTCATATAGTCTCGGATTCCAACAATGTGCAGGCTGAGGAAAATTCCAACGGTTGAAAACACTGCATATTCCAGAGTTGTGATTTCTTGGGGGAGGCTGTTCTGCGCTGCAACCTACGAGGAGGTGTTCCTGGCGTTCACTCGTACGATGTAACAGGTGCATAGCACAGTTTATTCCCGTATGGCCTTTTCACAGAATCCTTCATGAAGACACAACTGTAAGGTAAGACATCAGGAACCTTATAGTCACAACCTAGAAATTGAACACAGCCGCGCATCCAGAGGGCGCAGGTCTCCATCCCTCCTCGTGCAGCGCGGATCACCCAATGATTTTCCATCCCTATTGTCCCGTCACCCGTGGTTCCGATTTTTTCAATTAGAGCTGCGGATAGAAAGCACACACATCAGATTTCTTTGCTTGCGCATGACGCCAGAGCAGTTCCTCCCCTGTGATGACTTCGTCTTTGCGAGGCAAAGCACAGGTGTAAAGCAGCTGCGTGAACCGCTGTGCCCTACACAACACATGGTGGTGGTGGGGGGGGGAGAGTGTGGGAGGCGGAGGGTAGGGCGTGGAGTGGGAGGCTGAGACTTGTGGTGGTGGGGAAGAGGGAGGAGAGAGCGACATTGGTCGCAGGAGGCCACATTTTTTTGACAACGTGGATGAAAAGCGATGTCTCCTTCCAAGTTGTTGGTGTGCCTGGGCAGGAAGCACATTACCCATTGGCCCGTAAAGGACATGTACTGGCCTGACCGAGTTACAGCTCCAGACGTCCGCGCTGCCGTGCACCCTTGAACAAACCGATAACTCAAGACTGGCCCACTTTCTGTTCTATCATATTTATGAAGTGCTGGTACTGCCTTTTTGAAAAGAAATACGGCTTGGAACTCTCCATCTCGGCTCGGCACAAGCCATTAGTTCGCTGAAGGTGCAGAGTCCACCAATTTGGAAAGGAGGGACTGCGAGTACCAACCAACTTTGACAGGAGCACTGTCGCTGCTGCACCTTAGGATGTTGGACGCATACTGTTTGTCTCATTGCAATCGCTCGCTGAACGATCTGCTTGGGCGCCATGATTAGTCGAGTAGAGTCAGGAGCAATCCTGGAACCTGGAGATGAGATGTCAAAGATAAACAGCTCCCCACTACAGAGGTGGGGAGCCCTTGACTGGCTGCAATGGCATGCGTGGCCTCTGGGCCGCTGCTGCGCGGGGCGGCAGGAGGAACCACCCAACAGCTGAGAGCCCCGTTACTCTGCCTCCCAGGCCACCGGATGTTACGCTGCAATGAGTTGACGCAAGTGCCGTGTTGCCAATGTTCAAAGCTTCCCTGGCCACGCTTCACATTCTTAGTCCCACAGATTTCTTACATAGTACCCCATATTCGGCTCCTCCGGTGTCATTTTAGCAAAGTAACCTCTGCCACAACCGCCGAGTAGCTATTTTACTCGCCAACGGCTCCCACTGAGGACTAACTACGCGCTACGAGCTGTCCTCGCTGAGCCCCTGTGCCGATCTACTTTATTCATAGCGGACCTGAACAGAAGCAGGAGTTTTCTACAACGTGGTTATAATTATAAAAAATTTGTCACGCTTGGCCTCCCGACCTCTTGCAACTGCTTCGCTACATCCTGCTGACATCACAGCCCCCATAACCCCACTTTCTGGCTGCGTCGCTGCCTGGACGACTCAAGCTGACCGCCCTCATTCTCCTCTGACTATGTTTTTTTTTCTGAATGCCCACTTGCTTCTCATCCCGGGCTCTACCAAGAGTGAGGTCCGTGCTACATCCAATCAATCTAATTTTTGTGTTTTCCAATCGTCACTTGCTGGAACCTCATCAACACCGGTCTTGTGGAATGCCGAGCTACACACCCTCTCACAATCATGACCCTCCCATGCCACCTCCTCAACAGTACTATACTTGTTGCCGCCTACTGCAAGAAGCAAGAGATATTGCCCTATTTCTTCGCTGCCAAGTAGGCTTCTGACTCCCTCCTCATATATTGTATCATCTATCGCTATATAGTGGCCGCTGAGCCCAACCACATAGTAATCTCTTGCTGAGAGAACCGGATGGTACAGAGGAGGGCTGATGACAGGTGAGGGGCCGCTGATCACTCCCGGCCATGCCAAACTTAGGGTTGTGTCTACATTTCCCACCGAACTCTTGGCTGGGGTTGTCAGATTTATTGGGAGGAAGTCGGATAGACCTATTCAACCAATCAAGAACCCTTGGGTTGCTGAACAACACACGGCCGCAAGATGACAGCGGCAGTTGTTGGCCTCACGAGAGTGAGACCCTGCTGCACGTCCCCCTTGCTGTGCTGCGACCTGGCCCTGTTCCAGGAATGTTTGTGCCCAGCACTCGCAGGTTCAGAGCCCTGCCACACTCTGGTCTGACATACTGTTTGTTCTAAATGTACAGACACTGTTTGATGTAGATATCTGTATATGATAAATACACACCCAGTATTTTGACTCCAAATGAAACCCAGAAACAAGCTTGGGGGTAACCCTTGAAATAAATAGCGCTCAACAAATTTCCAGGAGAAAATTATGTGCCGTTTAAAACTCTGTTTATATTACTGAATGTAAAGGCTTAATTTAACCTTCGGATAAGAATTATGCTAAACAGAATTCTTCTTGTGCGGTGAAAAAGAAATTTTCCTTTACTGAGTGCAACTGCAGAACAATACAAAGTTAACCCTTTGATGTAAATTGGCGCCAAATAATTGAGCCCAACCAACAAACTACTAGCTTTGTAGTGTGTTACATATGCCGGTTTTTTTACGCTACACAACAAGAGATAAAATTGTAATTAAGCCATCTGTCTTGTGTAAATAGTGCTACATGAAAATGAATTATTGTTGGCGTGAAAATTGACGTTTCTTGGAGTCACCACAGCCTTGAAAAACAGCGCTTAATTAATCCCTGGATGTAATTGCGCCAAAGAATTGAGCCACCACAAACTACTAGCTTTGTAGCGAGTTACAATGACGTGTTATTTACGCTACACAACAAATATTAAAATTGTAATTATCTTGCTTGTGAATTAGATACATGAAAAATGTTATATTTTGGCGGTGTAAGATGAACGGTTTTCTTGTAGTCACCACACTGAAAAACAAGCTTAAATTAACCCCTGATGTAAATTTGCTCCAAAGATTGGAGCACCACAAAATAACTAGCTTTGTAGCGTGTTACAATGTCCGTGTTTTATACGCTACACAACAAGAGATAAAATTTGAATTAACCTTGCTTGTAGAATTAGCTACAGGAAAAAAGTAAATATTTTTGCGGTGAATAATTGACTGTTTCTTGGAAGTCACCACAGCTGAAAAACAACGCTTAATAACCCCTGGATGTAAATATTCGCCAAAGAGTTTGAGCCACCACAAACTATTAGCTTTGAGCGTGTTACAAATGCCGTGTTTTTTACGCTACACAACAAGAGATAAAATTGTTAAATTAACCATTGCTTGTTAATTAGGCTACAGGAAAAATTATATATTTTGGCGGTGAAAATGACGTTTTCTTGTAGGACACCACAGCTGAAAAACAATGCTTACTTAACCCCTTGATGTAAATTGCGCCAAAGAATTGAGCCACCACAAAACAACTACTTTGTAAGCATGTTACAGAAGCCGTGGGTTTATTTAACCTACACAACAAGAGATAAAATTGTAATTAACCTTTGCTTGTGAATTAGGCCTACAATGAAAAATTATATATTTTGGCGGAGAAAAATACGGTTTCTTGGATTCACCACAGCTGAAAAACAACGCTTTAATTAAACCCTGGATATAAATTGCGCCAAAGAATAGAGCCACCACAAACTACTAGCTTTGTAGCGTGTTACAATGCCGTGTTTTTTTACGCTACAACAACAAGAGATAAAATTGTAATTAACCTTTGGCTTGTGAATTAGGCTACAGGAAAAATGTAATATATTTTGTGGCGGTGAAAAAGATGTTTTTCTTGGAGGTCACCACAGCGAAAAACAACGTTTTAATTAACCCCTGGATGTAAATTGCGCCAAAGATTTGAGCCACACAAACTACTAGCTTTGTAGCGTGTTACAATGCCCGTGTTTTTTACGCTACACAACAAGAGATATAAATTGTAATTAACCTTTGCTTGAGAATTAGGCTTACAGGAAAAACTGTATATATTAATTGTGCGGTGAAAAAGACGTATTCTTGAAGTCACAACAGCTGAAAAAACCACGCTTAATTAACCCCTGGAAGTAAATTGCGCCAAAGAATTGAGCCACCACAACTACTATCTTTGTAGCGGTTACAATGCCCGTGGTTTTCTTTTACGCTACACAACAATAGATAAAATTGTAAATAACCTTTGGCTTTTTAATTAGGCAACAGGAAAAATTGTAAATAATTTTGGCGTGAAAAATGACGGTTTTTTTCTTGGAGTCACCACAGCTGAAAAACAACGCTTAATTTACCCCATGATGTAAATGGCGCCAAAGAATTGGAGCCAACCACAAACTACTAGCTTTGTAGCGTGTTACAATGCTGTGGTTTATTTTTAACGCATACAACCACAAGAGATAAAATTTGTTAATTAACCTTTGCTGTGAATTAGGACTACAGGAATAATGTATATATTTTGTAGGTGAAAAAAGACGTTCCGTGGAGTCACCACAGCTGAAAAACAACCGCTAAAATAACTCCCTGGATAGTAAATTGCGCCATAGAATTGAGCCACCACAAACTACTAGCTTTGTAGCGTGTACATGCCGTGTTTTTTTACGTCTACCACAACAAGAGATAAAATTGTTAATTAACCATTGCTTGTGAATTAGGCTACAGGAAAAAATGTATATATTTTGGCGAGAAAAATTGACGTTTTCTTGGAGTCCACCAGAGCTGAAAAACAACGCTTAAATAACCCCTGGATGTAAATTGCGCCAAAGAAATGAGCCACCAAAAACAACTACTTTGTACTGTTACAATGCCGTGTTTTTTACCTACACAACAATAGATAAAATTGTAATTAAACCTTTGCTTGTGAATTAGTTCTACATGAAAAATGTAATATATTCTTGCGTTGAAATAGACGGTTTTCTTGGATCACCACATTTGAAAAACCAACGCTTAATAACCCCTGGGATGTAAATTGCGCCAAAGAATTGAGCACCCAAAATGAAATGGTATATTTGTATTAGAAAAAACGCTTGTTTTCTTTAAATGAATACAACTATGAACTGGCTTAGATCCCCCTTGGATAATCAATGTGGCTGTGAGCAGATAGGAATAAAATGTACATGCAGCTGCAGTTGGACGCACACTGGATTTCAGATCCAATACCCAAAAAAATCAGAAATGTAACTTAAGAGAAGCATTTCTCTGAGACAAGCTGAACACCCCACAAAGAATCGCTGGTAAAAATACAGTTCTTTAGTAAGAGATACATAAGCTAGCCGTGGCAAGCACCTTCCCTGATCAGTACATTGGAGAGGAAGTGAGCTCCCCAGCGTCGCGCCCGACTTAATAGTGCGGTGACGTCACAGAATCCCGCCGGTCTCTGATTGGCTTCACCTCTGCACATGTCCAAGCAGGCCTATTGCCCTACTTCCCTCCCGAGTGCTTTGCCCCAATGTAGCGCCAATGTGCTCGCAGCCATTTTATCAATCAAAAGCACACTTCGTATCACCCTAAGTGACCCCAAAGTTCGACTTCGTTCAGAACCGAATTTTTCCTGAAATTCTAAAACGAATTCCCACTTCGTTAGAATCAATTCGCCCATACTCAATTGTCATACATAGATGAGTGCTTTTGAAGAGGCAAGTTTGTCAGTGCTAGTTTTCATTTTACAGTGACTGCTGAGGTAGACTCACAGTATCTGAGTCTCAGTTAAAGGCGTTTTGCCACGAGTGGGGAACAGTCCGCCACTCAGAGCGCAGGCTGGAGAACTGGCCGCGCTTGCACAGTCACTCTCCATTCTGTTCTATGGGAATTCCGAGCACACCCGAGTGGTGCTTTCGGCTCTGCTCGGAACTCCCATAGAACAGAATGGAGAATGGTGCGCAAGTGCAACTGACTCTCCAGTCTGCACTGAGAGATTTAGGGGCCCATTCCTGAGATAGGTGTGGGGTCCAGAGGTATAACTAATGCCTTCATTGTCTATGGTGGCAAAACCCCTTTAATGTGCTGTGAAAAATGTTTTGTGAACCCAGTCCTGTTGTACAGAGTGTAATACATAGGGACCAAGCACCAGATCTTTTAGGACCCTAGCAATGTCCCTGACAAAGAGAAATCAACAACACATTTTTTTAAAAAAAAAAGGAAATGCTTTATCGAGGTTTCTTACACTGAGACAGGAATAAAAAGTTTAATAGAGCCGTTTACATTTACCACTTATTATCTTGTGGAAAATATTAAAAGGACGCTTAGTAGATTTGGTACTTATTGTTAACAATGGCAGGATCTCTCCTGCCATTTTGTCCTCTCCTGCTTATTAAAGGGATTGTGTCGCAATTTTTTTTTTTTGCAGAATGTGGTGTGTTTTCTATCAACTTTTGTTATTCCCATTGCTGTAAAATTTTATTGTGAGCCTATAAAAAAAGTTATACCAGCTTCATGTGTCAAGAAGCCCTGCCCTCCTTACAGAAGGAGCCCTGATGCTGTGTTAATTGCAGACACAAACGCAGCTGCCATAAAGTAAATACTGAAGGTAAGAGACTTAAAGTGAATTCCCCATCTGTTAACTTCAGTGAGAGCCCCCCTGCTGTTGTGCCTCAGCCCTGCCTATTGTCTGCAGGAACCATGAGTAGTGGAGTCAGAGGTTCAGCTAGTGAATGTCCATCCCCCTCTGTGCTCCAGCAGGGCTGCCAGAGAAAGAGGCTGACAGGTGTGTCGACGTGTCCTCGTTCCTATAAAGTGAATGTGCTTTGTTCACTAACGATGTTTTGCACAATTCAAGATTTTCTGCTAAATTTTAGTTTCTCTCGCTTCTGACGTAAAAAATGCTATTTTAAGGAATTTTTGCGTCCTAGAAATCCATTTTTATTTACAGATTTTGACACTAATAAAATTCTCCTTGCTTCTGACGCAAAAAAAATTCTTTTTTTAATGGATTTTGCGCTAGAAAAAAAAAAAACAAAAAAAAAAAAAAAAGAAAAAAAAAAAAAAAAGAAAAAAATCCTTTTTGAATTTGGTGCTAATAAAGTACTGACACATCGATGCTGAAAATTCGATTCTTTACGGATTTCGACGCCAGACTCCGTTTCGCGGCGGCGAATTTCGACGCCAGACTCCGCTCCGCGGCGGCGGATTTCGACGCCAGACTCCGCTCTGCGGCGGCGGATTTGGAGGCCAGACTCCGCGCAAAAGCTGATTCGACTCCAGACTCCGCATGCGGCGGATTTTCGACCCAGGCTTCCGTGCGGCGGATTTCGACGCCAGCACCACGCGCTGATTTCGACGCCAGGCTCCGCGGCGTGGCGATTTCACGCCAGGCTCCTCTCCGCGGCGGCGGATTCGACTCCAGGCCTCCGCGGCGGCGGATTTCGAACGCCAGGCACCGTTCGCGGAGTCCTCTTTATTTCCTCCCTGTCCGTACACGTCGTTCCCCTCTGACACACGTCGTTCCGCTTTAAGTTTCCTCCTGTCATACATGTCGTACCCCTCTGAACACACATCGTTTCCTCTTGAGTTCATCCTTTCATTCATGTCCGGCAACCCCTCTACACACATCGTTCCTCTTTATTTCCCTCTGTCAACACGTCGTCCCCTCTGACACACGTCGTGCCATCTTTAGTTCCTCCTGTCATACACGTCGTTCTCCCACTGACACAGCGACGTTCCCTCTTTAGTTCCTCCTGTCATACATGTCGTACCATCTGACACACTCGTTACCTCTTGTAGTTCCTCACTGTCATACATGTCGTACCCACTACCACACGGTCGTTCCTCTTTAGTTCCTCTGTCATACATGTCGTTCCCATCTGACACATCGTTCGTTCCTCCTTAGTTCCTCCTGTCATACACGTCGCACCCCTCTGACACACTTCTTTCCTCTTTATTCCTCCTGTCATAACACTTGTTCCCCCTCTGACCACACTCGTTCCTCTTTATAGTTCCTCTGTCCATACACCGTTGTACCCCTCTGACACACGTCGTTCCTCTTTTGAGTTCCTCCTGTCATAACACTGTCGCACCATCTGACACACTTCAATCCTCTTTATTTCCTCCTTGTCATACATGTCGCATCCATCTTACAAACGTCGTTATCCTCTTTAGTTCGCACCCTGTCATACATTGTCGTACCCATCTGACACACGTCGTTCCTCTTAGTTCCTCCGTCATACAACGTCGCACCCATCTACACACTTCGTTCCTCGTTAGTTCTTCCCCTGTCATACACTTTGTTCCCCTCTGACACACGTCGTTCCTCTATTAGTCCCTCCTTCATACATGTCACTTACCCATCTGACACACTCGTCCTCTTTAGTTCCTCCTGTCATACATGTCTCACCCATCTGACATACGTCCGTTCCTCTTTTAGTTCCTCCTGTCATACACGTCCGTTCCCCTCTGAAACACGTCGTTCCTCTTTATTTCCTCCTGTCATACACCGTTCCCTTCCCCTTGAAACACGTCTTTCCTCTTTAGTCCTCCCTGTCAACAACGCTTTCCCCTCTGACAACGACGTTCCTCTTTTAGTTCCTCCTATCATACACGTCGTTCCCTCCTGTACACACTCCATTCCTGCTTTAGTTCCTCCTGTCCATACACGTCGTTCCCATCTGACACACGTCCCGGTTCCTCTTTAGTTCCCTCCTGTCCATACATGTCCGCACCCATCTGAACATACGTCGTTCCTCTTTAGTTCCTCCTGTCCAAACACTTCGTTCCCCTCTGACACACTTCGTTCCTCTTTAGTTCCTCCTTTCCCATACACTCTTTCCGCCCTCTGACACACTCGTTTCCTCTTTTATTTCCTCCTGTCATACACGTCCGTTCCCCTCTGACACACGTCGTTTTTCCTCTTTAGTTCCTCCTGTCATAAACGTCGTCCCCTCTGACACACGTCATTCCTCTTTATTTCGCTCCTGTCATACACGTCCGCACCCATCTTACACACGTCCGTGGTCCTCTTAGGTTGCCTCCTGTCATACACTTCGTTCCCCCTCTGACACACCTCAACTCCACTTTAGTTCCTCTTCATACACCGTTCCCCTCTGACCACCTCGTACCCTCTTTATTTCCTCCGTGTCATACAACGTCGCACCCCTCCTGACACAACGTCGTTCCTCTTTAGTTCCCTCCTGTCATACACCGTCGTTCCCCTCTGACACACTCGTCCCTCTTTTAGTTTTCCTCCTGTCATACACGTCGCACCCCTCTGACACACGTCGTTTCCTCTTTAGTTCCCTCCTGTCATACAACTACGTACCCCCTCTGACACACGTCGTTCCTCTTTTAGATCCTCCTGTCAACACTCGCACCCATCAGAACACTACGTTCCGTTCCTCTTTAGTTCCTCCTGTATACACGTCGTTCCCCTCTGACACACGTCGTTCCTCTTTAGTTCCTCCTTTCATTTACATGTCGCACCCATCTGACACACTTTCGATCCTCTTTATTCCTCCTGTCCGTACACAACGTTCATAGGATATTTAGATGTTGGCCACCTTGTGGATACCTGTGAGCAGGGTCAGACATATACTGTGGCGTTCCTTCTGCATATCCAATATTGAAATAGAGTAAGGGGATTGTTGCTCACAGAGTCTTGGGATCTGTATAGGGTCCAAAAAGCGCATCCCAAAACGTAGCTCCTTTCGGATGCAAAACGCAGCTAGGCGTTTGGGTGCTTTTTGGGCTGCAAGCAGGATCGCACCCATAGTTTTATTATAGAAGCAGCAGTGTGTTTTGGATCTATATTGGCTGCAGCAGGATCGCACCCTATATTATATTATAGTAAGCAGCTGGTGTGGTTTGGACTATTTTGTCTTGCATCAGGATCGCACCCTATAGTTTAATAATAGGGCTACCTCTTCGTCTTTTCGGACTAAAAATTGGAATGACAATTCCTGGAACAGATGCGAAAGACGCAGTGAGACGCGTATCCGCCAACACTCGTGTTAAAGTCGATGCGTGTTTCTAATAAATAGCAAGAAAAATCACACTGCTATTTATGTCGATACATTTGGGTCTGTTTGGGGACTGACAGACAGATCCAAACACGATTGAAAAGCGTAAGTTTTACACGGAATCAAAGTCTCTGTGTGAACAGACCCTAAATGTTAAATCACAATTTCTACTCTGGATAATCCTTTTTCCAGCTAGGAATACACAACAGCTCTGTACGGTGTTCGTTTAGTCCACCAACAAAATGGTGATTCAATCCAACCTCCCCCTCCTTATGCACACAGGGGAGGGGAGGCTAGTAGGTCACCACCATTCCCAGCCCACATTCAACAGCAGTGCTGTAATACATGGCTTTGTACAGGACCAAAAAATGTTTTATCATTAGGATGTGCTCCCTCTGGTGGCTAAGAGTGTAAACCTGAAACTGATATATGCTATTTAATATATAACACAAAATGATGAAAGATAAAAAATAAGCTAAAATTTAGACAAAAATGAACACACAACATTTCATCAATAAAAAAAATAAAAACAATTTGATGACAGATTCCCTTTAAGTCAGCAGGAGTTTCTATGTTATGTATGTGCTTCTTGCTTGTCAGCTGACCTTGCCACACACCTAAGCTCGTTAGATCTCTTATATCTCTATAAGATCTATAAATCTCTTTCAGCTCAGCTGAAAATGGTAGTCAGTACAGAATATAGAAGTTTGGATCCTGTCTAGTTATGTTTTGTTGGATTGTTCTGTCCTGTCTCTTGTCAGTTCAGTTGTGTCACGCTGAAGTATCCTGCTTCTTGTTTTATTCCTCTTTGGCCTAGTTTTAGACTATGTAGCTTTTGAGAAAAATTTAAATTAAGGACCGCCTTTCACACGGCTTATGTTCAACGCCCGGATTTGCAAGCCGGATTGACGCTCGGCAAAATTCCGGCATGAATAAGGGGCAGGGTGCGGGGGGCGGTGCGGGGCGCGGCCCGTCCGGCCCCATAGATTGCCATTATCCACAACGCGTATTCGCCTGGATATATGTTGCATTCACTTTCTCCCCGCCCGAGCGGATTTCGCCTAGGCTGAGATGAGCGACGGAATTCCACTGTATCTCTAATGAGAGCTTACCGTAATTATGCGATGGAATTGGCGCCCGTACTGCAGCGCAAATCCGGCGCGGAGTACGGCTGCCAATCCGCTGCAAAATAAGCCGTGTTAACTCGCCTAAGGGGGGTCATCTATGAATTAGCCAGGCAGTAGTTTTTTGGCATATATTATTGCCCAATAATAACATCTGGCACACTGTTCTATAGATAGCACGACACATTGTAATGTGCTTAGAATGCACCAAAATTTGATGCGAAACTGCCATACAAAGTTTGGCGCATTACACTCTATGCACCAAAATGTTTGGTCGTATATTACACTTTAAAAAAACCAAAACTTTGGGGTCCAACAAAACCCAAAAAACGGGTTTTAAAACGGTTTTTTACTAAAATTTTTAATGGCCCCGGGGGGGGGGAAAAAAAAACTTTCTTTTAAATTTTTACAAAAATTTGTGAAAAAAAAATAGCTAAAAATTGCAAAAATGCCCAAACTTTTCATCAAAAAAAAAAAAAAAAAAATTTTTAGCAGATTTTTAAAAAGCAAGCATTTTTTAGTCTTTTTAAAAAGTTAACATTTTTTAAACCCTTTGCTTGCAGCGACCGGGCCCCCCTACCAAATCTCTTATTTTAAAAAATTTAAAAACCCCGGGGAAAAAGGGTATCAGTAAAAAGAATTTGGGATCCGGGGTTATTTTTTATTTTTGGTTTTTTGCAAAATTTTTTTGGGAAAAATTCTTTTTTTTTTTCCCCCTTTTTCCTTTTTAACTATTTTTTAAAAAAAAATTTAAAGGCCCCTTCCCCCTTAACGGGTTTGGGGAAAATTTTTAATTTCCCTTTTTTAAAAGGGGCGGGGGGGGGGGGGGGGGCCCCCATGATGTTACCCCGGGCTTTCGCCGGAAAGGGTTAATTTCCCCCCCCCCCCGGGGTTCGCCACAGGAGGGGGTACTTTTTTATGAGAATTTTTAAAAAACCTTTAGGGGTTTGGGCCCCGTATCGTGAAATTTTTTAGAAGGGCCAAATAAAAAAAAAGGGGGGGGGCCCCTTAGGGGGAATTAGTTTCGGATTTTTTTTTTTCATTTTTTCAAAAAACTGCTGGACACGTTTATAATAGCCCCATTGTAAAGTCTTGAAACAAATTTTTATAAAAAATATAACAAATTTTTAAAATTTAAAAAAATTTTTTTTGGCCCAATCCCCCTTTTAAATTCAAACTTTTGGCCCCAAGGGAAAAAAATTTGAGAAAAATTCTAATTCCCCCTTAAAGGGGGGCACCCCATTAAAAGGAAAGGGGAGGTTTTCCCCCAAAAACCCTTTGGAAAAACCCCCCCCCCCAATAGTTTTTATTTCCAGGGCCGACCCCCAAAAACTTAATTTTCCCCCCCCCCTTTTGCTGTTTCTTGAAAAGGGGCCTTAATGGGGGGAAATTTCCCGTTTTTATTGACCCAATTGGGGAATTTTTGCAACTGTTTTTTACCTTTTTTAAAAAAAAAAACGAGAAAAAAATTTCTAAAATAATGTAAATTTAAAGTCTTTTGGAGCGTTTCAGTTTTTTTTAAAAAATTTAAAAATGAAAAACCTGAAAAAAAAACTAAAAATGTGCGCATGGAGACATACCCTTTAGGGCTTGTCCAAAAAGAGCCCCGGCATTTGGTTTTTTTGTGGGGGGGTAGCCCCCTTCCAAAACGCTTCCACTAAACTACATCCTTCATGAATTACTGGTGAGTTTTTCACTGCTCGTGGAAAACTTGTTGCAGATTTTTGAAAAGGAATAAAGTATGCTGACGGACGTTTCTAGGGAAGAAAACTTTGAAAAATGAGTTTTTACTATTCACTTTGGTGGATTGATATTTTTAAAACTTTAAAAAGGCACCATTACTGCTTGCAGGCACTATGACGAGGTGGAGGAGGTGAGTGCTGGGAAAATAAGAGCAAAAAAAATTTGGGCCCGCAAATCGCAAACATAAGTCTTGGCTGGAAGAATTCTTCATGGAGGTCTGCACTAAATGGAAAAGATAGGAAACAGAATTATACAACAGGAAGACCTAACTATAAGTCATGTAAACTAAATCTTTCCCAAATTTCGCACTGTTGTATTGGGTAATTGGGGATTGTCATATTGGTATGGTTCATAGCACTATTATATGAGGTTGTATATTATTATCTATGGTAACAATGGTCTTTGTATATCTAGTGTGTTTTGTTCCATAATAGTATGGAAGTAATATTTGATCACTGTATGGTGGTAATATTTGATCCCGGAATGATTGTATTATGTCATAACTATAATGTGTATTAATCATATTTTCGTGAAGGGATGACATATGCCTTGGGGTTTGTGTCCTTAGTTCTTTAAGACCCTGACAACACCACTGGAAGTGATAGATATCAGCTCCGCTGTGCTCTACATCCTTTCTGAATTGACTGTTAATATTTGTGTTGTTAGTAGACTATCTTAGCATTTGGGTCCCCATGTTTTATTTTGCCCAGGGCCACATTTTGACTTAAACTGGCCGTGCAGATGTACAGAGAATTCCTGTCACGTATAAGTGTGTCCCAGATTGCATGCTTTAGATGTCTAAAGCTTTCCACAAAGATACTCAAGTTTGGTCCAATTTTTTTTCTCAATTCAGCTTAATAATTTTTTGGTGGCATACACTGTATACATTTTGGTACTTGCAAAGTATTCTACCTGCTAGTAATGCTTGACAAAGTAGTTCAGCAATGACATCAATAAAAGTGGGAGTTACTACATGCAGGGGATGTAGACTCCTTTCACAGAACACTGTGGAGTGTTCAGCTTATCTACAACCTGCTGAATTAGTACTTAAAAAGGAATGTCTGAAAACCATCTTACTAGTGACCCTGTGAAACTTATGCAGAACGTTTTAGTCCAGACCACCAAGTATGCACTTTAACTACATACACTACAAAATAATGCTGAATTGAATATGAGCCATAATGAAAAATAATAACATGCTTTTAACAGTTTACATTCACTAATGCAAGAAAAAAAATTGGACCTAGGTTTACAAAAATTATTGAAAACATTTTATGACCTCAACCTTTTAAGTTTGGAACATGGCCCACAACACACTAAAGTACATTACAATTGGCAACAACATTCTAAAAATACCATTTTCATTCTCTGTTATCGTCGTGTTAAAAAAATGTTCATGTCAGTCTCCTTACCCAGCTACTCATCATACCAAGAGAATGTACAACCCTCATTAGTTTTTACAAAAGCAACAGCAAACAAAAGTAATTACAAATAGAAATCAAAGTCAACAAATGATAACATAACTTAGTACAACCATGCAGCTCTAGAAATCTGCTGCCAATAATAATTTCATTGATCGCTTTTGTTCACTGCAGGGGTTGTTGCTTCATGCTATATTAATTTTGTCTTCCACACTTTCCAAGAGCCATAACTTTCACAGGTTTGGTTCAAATCTGCATCGGAGTTAGGAAAGGAGCACAGCACCAGTCCTCATTCATTTAGATTCTATGGCTGTGATCACTGCGGCGTCTAAGGGCTGGTTCACACGGCTTATTCAAGCCGTAATTGCGGGACGGATTTAGCCCGCAATTACGGCTTGAGTAAGGGGCGGGGGCGCTGCCCGCCGCCCCATAAACATGCATTATCCACGGCGCGTATCCCACCGGGGATAATGAACATGGTCACTTTCTCCCCGCCCACGATTCGCTGAGCGGGAGAGGAGTCGGAATCCATATTTTTCTAATGAGAATGTGGATTACCGTAAAGGCTGTGAGGGAAATTCCAGCCATTTGCAGCCGCAGAAAACGGCGCGCAAAACGGTTTGAAATCCATCCCCGAATAAGCCTTTGAATGGCCCTTAAGTGGTTAAGAAACAGGAATCAAAAACGGCTCATATCCCTGGTGTCAGCTGTAAGGGTATGTTCACATTTCTTATTTTGGGGCGCATTTCGCAGCCTATTTTGTGGCGTACTGCGCTTAATACGCGGTTAAATTGCGCCCCGTAATTACAGTAATCCATAGCTCTCATAGAGAACTATGGATAACGCCTCCTCTCCGCACGTACAATACGATCGTATTGTACGTGCGGAGAAATAAGTGACATGTCAATTATTTGCGGCGAATATGCACCGCAAGTAATGCATGTCAATGGGGCCGGCACCGCCACAGGAGTACGCGTGTATTAGTGCGAGCTCCCGAAACACACAATGAACTGCGGCGCGTACTGTACCCTAAGGGTATGTTCATATGGCGTCTGATAAATACAGATCCCAAAACATATGTAACAATGTTCAAGTGTGATTATAGTGATTTCAATGTAAAATGCGTATCATCGTTCAGACCATATGTGTTTGACATAAGTTTTTGCATTGTGTATAACAGATGTGTACTAGGAATTGACATGTCAATTCTTTTCTACGTTGAAAAGGCAATAAAAAACAATGGGATAATTTCGGGCAGTCCAGAAAACGTATTCAAAATGTACCACACTCTGTGCTGTATTTTTGGATGCGTTTAACGCAGTACATTTTAAATATTGTGAAAACGGTATCCCAATTTCCAACGCACAAATAAAAAATAGCCAGCCCCCTACGAGTAAGGCCTGTCCATATTTCCAAAAGGCGTTAAAAAAACAAAGTTTTTTTTACTGGGGGAAAGGGGTTTGTGTTATGTCCTAGTATGGGATGTTAATGAAGGCCATAAGTTTTTGGACTAAGCCTTTGGGGGGGGAATTTTTTTTTACCAAAACCCAAAAACACGCTTTAAAGGGGTTTTTCCTACAAGAAAAGGGTTTTAATTTAAAGACTTTTTAAAACAACGTTTGCTATATTTCATTACAAATGTCCAAAATGATTTTTATACCCGTTTTTATTACAAAATCATTTTTTCCATTCTCTATAGTAGTGACCTTTTTGATCCTTATTTTCGGGTGTCCCCGGTCGAATGACCAAACACCTTTTAAGACAGGTCGGGAGAGAGCCCCCCCCGCCAGAATGCTTTTGGAGGGGGGGAGGGACTTGGTGCTGTGTCCATCAGCCTGGATTAACCCCGTGTGCCCTGCTTCCTCCTGCTCTCTACACAGATAGAGTGACAGCAGTGCCCTTCTTTTACTATAACATGTATGTCTTGGAAAAGTGACTATACTAAAACTTTCAATCAGGGATGTAATACTTTATGTTCTCCGTATTAGGGGGCACATCCTGAGTATAGTAACACTTCCCTTTTTGTTTGCTGGGGAGTGGGACTTGTAAGTAAAACAGGGGATAAGGAAAAACCCTGCCCTCTCGCCTATTACACACGCTTTATATTCCCCAAAAACTAAAGACACCCACCCCGTAACAGACCAACAGGGACACACGGGGGAACTCTGAGAGCAAACCCCCTCCCACCCCCCTAAAAGAAGTTACTAGCTTGCCTGTGTCCTGATGGAGGGGTAGAGGAGCATAAAGAACAGGAAAAGCTACACCCCCCTCAGTTCAACTTACCAGGGACACTGACAGGCTGAAAGCTCGTAATGAGACAACTCCTTTAAGTCATATACTTTTAACACTTCTTTCAGCAATAGCCATGAGAATGTTTACTTTAAAACAGCGAATTTATCCATGGGTTTTTGATCAAGAAACCAAGAAAAGGCTGGGTTCAAACGGGTTTGCGAACTTAAACAAATATGTTTGGATGGTAAAAAAATTTAATCCAAACACCTAGCTTGAAATATTCATTAAGTACAATCAGTGTCGGACTGGGGGTCTGGGGCCCACAGGGGAATTGATCTTCGGGGGCCCACCCACGCCCATAAAAAATAAAACGGTTCGGACTAAACGCCCCATTTTCCCCACATAATACAGTGTCAAAAACAGAATGTTTTGTTATACAATGAGCCAAAATGTCACATTTTAAACAAATCTGACACAGGGCTAAGAGTCCCCCCATACCCCCTCCCCCAATACAATGCCCCCTGCCCCCCACTTTCAATACCCCCCTCCACCCTTTACGATACCCCTTTCAAAAAAAATCCCAAAAATAAAATTCCCCCCCCAACCAAAATTTCCCCCATTATCCCCCCCACCCCCCACAAATCCCCCCCCCCCCCCCTTTCCCTTGGGGTTCCACCGGCCCCCCCCAAAAAACCAAACTTTCAAAAATTTAAAATCCCCAAAAAGCCCAAAAAGGGGGGGTTAAACCTCCAAAAATCCCAAAAGGGTCAAAAAAAAGGGAAAAACCCAAAACCCCTTGGGGCCAAAATGGGCGCCCATATTTAAAAACCACAAAAGAAAAAACCACATGGGATAAACCCAGCTCAGATAACCTACAACCCCCAAAAACCATAAAGAAAAAACCCCCCCAATTTAGAGTCAGACTCAACCCCTCAGGTAAAACCCCCCCCTAAAAAAAAAACCGGGGCCAAAAAACCCCAAATAAGAACCCAATGAGGGTCAGACAAGCCGGGCTAAAAAGGTAATAACCCCAAAAAAACCAAAAAAAACCCCCATATAGAGACCAAATAGAGGCAGACACCAGCTGGGTAAAACCCTACAACACCATATAGAGACCAATAGAGGAGACCCAGCCAGGTAAAAAACCTACAACACTGCCATATGAGCCACATAGGTCAGAAAACCAGCTCAGTACATCACTTTTACAGTGAATACAGCAGATTCCAAAAAGAAAAAAATAACCCCTGAAACAGGACTCCCCGGAGAGTTTTTGACTGGGGATCGTTTCTTCTCTTAGAGTTGTTTTTTTTTCCCTTTTCCTCGCATCCTTTCCCACACCGCCTGTTGACTTGTCCGTCCCGGCCACAGCTAAAATTCCGCAGAAATAAACAAAAATATCTTGGAACCCTCAATTTCCAGCATTTTTTTTCCCCACCTCGTACAAGTCCCAGGGGTGGGAGAGCGTGTAAACCCTTAACTTGAGGCCTTGATCCAAGGGGTTGGAAGGGTGGGGAGAGAACTAACCCCTGGGTAAGCTACAACTAGGCTCTGCCTTCAATTAATTACCAGGTAGGGAAAAAACCCCTGGGTAGGGGGGAAAAAGGCAAAGCCCAGTCTGTGGTGGGGTTTCCCCCTTTTTGGGGTAAGCTTGGTAGTTAACCCCCTTTATAAGGGCAAAATTACGGCCCCCCCTTTTTAGAATATACAGGCGTTGGGTTTCCCCAAAAATAGTAAAACAGGCGTTAAGGCCTCCTTAGGTAGTTTGCAGGCAGTTAGGGGTCCCCTTTTTGGTACATAAAGGTATTTTTGGGCCCCCTTTTAAAGCTAGGTGCGGGAATTCGGGGCCCCCCCTTTAGCTACTGTGTAGGTAGTAAGGGCCCCTTTTATATTTGGGGTAGCCGGGGCCCCCTTTGTATTCGGGAAACCCCTGTAGGTAGTCAAGGCCCTTTAGGTAGCCGGGGGCCCCCTTGGGTAGTCGGGCCCCCCCTGTATTTAGCCCAGTGCCCCCCTTTAGGTAGTCCGGGGGGAGGGCCCCCCCTGTAGGGGGCCCCCCCCCCTTTGTACCCGCCCCCCCCTTGAGCCAGCCCCCCCCCCCCTTTGTACCGGGGGCCCCCCCTTTATCAGGGCCCCCCTTTGTACCCAGGGCCCCAGCTGTCCCAGGGACCCCCCTTTAAACCCAGGCTCTTTTTGTGGGGGGGCCCCCCTTGTAGCCCGCCCCCCTTTGAGCCGGGGCCTCTTTGTGCCCGGGCCTCCCATTACCCCAGGGACCCCCCCCCTTGAGCCGGGGACCCCCCTTGTACCAGGCCCCTTGTTGCAGGGCCCCCCTTGACCAGGGCCCTCTTTGTAGCCAGGGACCACCTTAGTCGGCCCCCCCCCTTGTAGCCGGGCCCCCTTTTAGTCCGGGGGACCCCCGTACCAGGACCCTTTCTTTACCCAGGACCCCTGTAGTCAGGGACCCCTTGAAACCCGGGGACCCCCTTAGTCAGGGACCCTTTGTAGTCGGGGGCCTTTTCCTGTAGGTGGGGCCGGGCCTCCCTTAGGTTCCGGGGCCCCCCTTTGTAGTCAGAGCCCCCTTGTGTTAGCGGGGGCCCCCTTTTGGGGGCCCCCAGGGCCCCCCCCTTGTACCAGGCCCCCCCTTGTGGGCCCCCCCCCCGGGACCCCCCCCTTGAAGCCGGGGCCCCCCCACCGGGGCCCCCCCGAGGGGGGTGGGGGGGGCGCGGAGGGGCGGCGGGGGGGGGGGGGGGGGGGGGGGTTAAAAGGAGGGGGTGGGGGGGGGCCAGGCCCCCCCCTTGTAGCCAGGCCCCCCTTTAAGCCGGGGGCCCCCTGTAGCCAGACCCCTTTGTGCCGGGGCCCCTTGTAGCAGGGACCCCCCCCCCCCTTGTAGGGGGGGCCCCCTTTCCCCCCCTTGTACCCAGGGACCCCCCGGGGGTGGGGCCCCCAAAAGGCCCCCCTTGTACCCAGGGCCCCCCTTGTAGCCGGGGGCCCCCGTAGTCGGGCCCCCCCCTTGTACCAGGCCCCCTTGTGCCAGGGCCCCCCCTGAAAGGGCCCCAGGGGGCCCCTTTGTAGCCAGGCCCCCCTGTAGCCGGGGCCCCCCCCCTTTGGGTAGTCAGGGCCCCCCCCTTTCCCCCCCCCCCCCCTTGTGGGGGGGTCAGGGGAAAGGTCCCCCCCTGTAGCAGGGCCCCCCCCTTGTAGCCAGGACCCCCTTGGGAGCCGGGGCCCCCCTTTGGAGGCGGGGGGCCCCTTTTCCTTTTTGTAGCCGGGGCCCCCCTGTGGGGGGCCCCAGGGCCCCACCTTGACCCAGGGACCCCCTTTTCCCCCGGGACCCCCGTAGCAGGGTCCCCCCTTGTACAGTAAAAAAAAAAAAAAAAACAAATAGCCATTAAACCGGGGCTCCCGCTCCGGGCCCCGGTCCGGCTGCTCCGTGCTCCCAAAGCCCTACTGCGGCCCCGCTAGCCGCGGGAAGTGAGTCAGGGGCCCGCTTACGTCAGAGGGGGGGCCCCCCCCGGGCGGGTTTTAAAGGGCCTAGCGTTTCAAGCCTCCAGGGAAGCAGCGGAGCGCATTAGTCCCGGGGCAAACCGGCCCCTTTCTCTGGGCCTCGGGAGCAGGTCCCGGGCGCCAGTGCCCGGTCCCGGGGGGCCGGGCCCCGGGGGCCGGCACTGCCTCCGGGCCCCCCCAGCGGCTCGGGGGCCCACCGGGGTTTTTCACCGGCCCCCCCGGCGGCCCGTCCGACCCCTTAGTACAAGAAGGAACTTTAAATCAAAAGTGCATACTTTTGACTCCGATTAACATAGCTTGCGTTTGGCTACTGTTTTTGAGCCGCATTCAAAAGCGTGGTCTCCTACTTTTTTGTGTCCCTCAAAAAAAAAACACATACGTTTAAATACTTTTTTTAACATTGAAGTCTATGACTGACATATTTTTTAAATTTTTTGTTTACATCATGTGATTTTATTAACAAAGTATTAAAATGTTTTAAAAACATACATTTTCTATGGACATAAACAGATGTAAATGTTCATAAACGTACGCCTTGTTAGCGCTTTAAATAATGGTGATGTATACATAGAAATGCATACATTTGTGTACGTTTCTACTCCAAAACTATCCATGAAAAATTGAAAAAACGCCATGTGAAACCCCTAACAAAAAAAAGCACTCCTTGAAAAAAAATTACTACATTGTCTTCAACAATTGGGAAAAAACCATTAAGACCAAATTTTATCAGAAGAAATAAAAACAACTAGCAGAAGATGTAGCAAATTCATGCAGAAGCGTGTGCCAAACTTGCACATTTCTGGCACATTATTGTAATATGTCTGGGGCCCCCAAACCCCTTCCCCTTCTTCTAAGCCTGCCCAATTTAAAGAAGCCATTTAAAACCGACGAAAAGTTGCAACGTTTTGTGCAAAAAAAGGTGTGCACAAAAATGTGCAAGTTTTGTATGTTAGAAAAGTTACTTGATGAAACCCCTTTCCCCTTTAGATAGAAACAGGCACAGAAACTAATTTTAATAAAACCAAAAATTTCAATTTGAAAAAATGCATGCAGGAAAAAAATTGAAAAAAAACCTATTCTACTTGGGGTTGTTTAACATGAGCTCATTCGTGCGGGAAACAGCAAACAATTGAACTCTTTATATGCTCATACTAATGCCAGTTTCCACAATTATTTGAAGTCAGATTTCGGCTCACATATTACTTTAAGCACCTGGAATAATCTAAAAGAGGTATTTTTGGCAGGTTTTCTTTCACTAAGTACCAACCTGGCATCTATCTGCTTCTAAATTTATGTCATCTACTTCCTCATTTCATTTCACTAAATGTAGGACACCTTGTCACATTTTTAAGATAACACTTTGCATTTTTTTTTTTTTCCTGTTCTAAAAAGTGGAAGAATGAACTATGCAGTTAATGCTTCAAGCGTAGTAGGGAAAAGCCTGGCAGAGGCATGCAATCCTATCATCACTTCAGTGCCCATGTATCATTTAGATTAAAAGTGCTGAACAATTGCAAAGAACATTAAAGGACTTATGTATTATTATTATTATCATTTATTTTGGAGCGCCCTTGATTCCAGGGCGCTGTACATTTCAGGTGGGTACATAAATAACATTGGTCAAACAATTACAAGTGACAATAGTGACTAACAACTGGTACAGAGGGAGAGAGGTCCCAGCCGCGAGGGCTTACAATCTACAGGGAAGGGGGTGAAGAGACAGAAGGTGATGGGGCAGACCATGTTTTGGGGCTGAGGAGTGCAACACGTGTAATGTTGGTTATAGGCAATCCAGCACAGTTAGGTTTCAGTTACGTTGAACCGGTGAGAGAGGGGAGAGTCTGAGGTGGTTTTGGGGCAAGTTGAGTTCCAAGTGTGGGGAAGCACAAGAAGTCTTGGAGACGGTTATGTGAGGATGTGATAAGAGGAAGAGCAGAGAAGAAGGTCCTGTGATGGATGTATTTAGAGATTAAGGCAGAGGAGCCCCCTTTATCAGGCAGTGCCCTTATAGACACGGTCCGATGCCCCTGCAGAGCCAGCTCTAGGGTCTTCACCTATCTCGGCAACAAGCCCTTGAAAGTATTGTTGGGCTATGGTGTTCTGGGGTCCACCAGTGGAGTTAATTCTTGACGCTCATCCTACTGCTACTTTACAATACTACACATACTGCATATGGAATCTGCCTCTTTTTCTCTGCCTTTCTCCCTGATAGGCAGAAGTATCCCTTGCATGCCCAGAGGTCTACAATGTCCAGGCACCCAATAGAGTTTCCCCTGCTCCCACCTCATTCCAAGTCTGCCTGAAAGTCTTGGCTTGCACACTATTCTCCATACTGTCCTGCATAAGTTCAGATGAACATACCCTTTTTTACAATAAAAATGAATTTATTGTTTGAAAAAGTTATCCCCCACAAAAATCATATATGTTATTGTTGCAACTGTAACGAGCCATAATATTGAGTTAAATACTCAATACTAAATCAACCACACAGTGCCTGTTGTAAAAAAAAATGAAAAAAGGCATATTTGCATTTTTACATTCTCTATTAACGTCCGAAATAAAATTTCTAAAAAAAAATAAGTTCTGCAAAATAGTAGCAACAAAAGACTCATGACACAAAAGTATGCCATACAACTGCACCAATAGAAAAAAAAAGTTACGGATCTCAGAATACAGCAACACAAAATAATTTTTTTCACCTAAAATCTTTTTTTATTGTGCAAAAATACAAAAATGTAAAAAAAATATCAGCACATGTTTACTTCATTGTAGAATTAAAGGGGTTGTCTCACTACAAGGATTGTTTTTCATATTAAAGATCTTGCAAAAACAAGTCACTTTGCAATATATGTCCATTAGCATGGACCTAAACCTATTCCCGAGATATCCCCTCTTGTATGACGCTTCAGCTCCTTAGGTCGCCATACTACAGACCTTTACCTGTTTGAATCTATCCTAATAGGCCCTCCAGCGCTGGTTGCCTATAGCACAGACCTGCTTCTACCTGCACCTAGTGGAAGCCAGTAAACACATCAACTGCAACACCCCTGAATTCAAAGTGAAACCAAGAAAACAGGACTGAAGTAAGATTAATCAATGTAGTGAGACAGCCCCTTTAAGTTAACATTTTATATTTACTGCATGATGTAAAGCAAATAAAATGTTTTTTGCATTCTCCAGGTGTAAATAAATTATATGTACCTAAAAATGGTGTCACTGTAAAATTCAACTCATACAGCAAAAAATAGACTTTACTGCTGCTACATCAACCTAAAAATAAGAAAGTTATGGCTGATTAAATAGGATGCTGCAAAAAAACATAGGTTGGTCCTTAAGTCTTAAAATTCAAGGGGGGCATAATCTATGACAGGTTCCCTTTAAATACTCTAAAACAACAGCATCTTACAGAATAAGGGACACAGTGCTGGAAACAGCAGGTCTGACACTGGCTTGTGCTGTCCTCAGCAAGGGGGGCATAATCTATGTGACAGGTTCCCTTTAAAAGAGCTAAGCAGTAAATTTAAAACCCAGCAAATGTGATCAAATAAAACAATCGACACTCAGCTTTACAAATGCTTGGTGATCCGGCACTGAAGATTGAACAGATGCTCCACTCATAGTTTACTAGCATCGGCCATTTTAACCAGTCAGAGGTCGCAGTCGTCATAAGATGCATTGTAGGCATCACAGCTCAACTGTAGTAGCCATGAACCAACAGCAAGCAATAGGGCGAAGCTACAGACTTGGCCACCATGAACAAAGTGATGTTTGTCCACAGCTCCCTAAAACCAATGCACCCCGTATGAAACAGGTATGGCTCATTGTACTCACAGCCAAACCATTTAAATTTTTTGTCGATCTAGCGTTATGAGAACTTATTTTATGCATAAATTTACGCATGTACAGTTCCAAACAAATGGTTAACAATTTTGATCTTTTAAGTTTCAGGCTCCATATCTCACCATCCACTAAAACTTTGAACGTGAGACTACAGCATCATTTTATAGATTATCACCTTGGCTATCTCATACATAGATTTGACTTGCAGCTATTTAGCATTTGCTTAGCATATACAGATTCTTTTCATTTAACTGCATTGTTACTGTTTTGCTCCTAAAAATCTACAGTTCAAGTTTTATTGTTTTGTTAGTATTTGGTAAATCCACCTTTGGCTTTCAGCACTGGCCTGGAATTCCTTTCTGGCTCTGATCAGATTTATGCATGTCTTTGACCAAAATCTGATCCTGGTCTATTCGACAACGTTCCAGTGTTGGTGCAACTGGATCTTGGGTTCGAATACAGATTTTTCTTCAACTCTACCTACCAGTGTTGGGTGGGGTTGAGGTCTGGGGACTGTGGAGGCCAATACAGCAACTCTACTTCATTGTGATTGAACCATTCCTTCTCCAACTTTGATGTATGCTTCAGGTCATTGCCCTGCTGGAACAATATGTTGTGTTTTGAATACCCATAATACTCGAGTATATGAAGTAACTCATCTTGTAGGATACCACAATAATTATCCATTGAGCACCATGGATTCCTGGTCAAGTATCCAACGAATTTGGCTTGTGAAACAATCGCCCAGTCATCAGAACTTTCTCCACTGAACTTACTTACAGTGTTTCCTTCAATATCTCGATCCCATTTGCCTCCTTTTCCAATTGATTCTTCCAAACCCATTTGTACCACCAAGCACGTTCCTATTGACTTCTATCTCACACTTCAATTATCCGTTTGAAACTCCTATAATGCAGTTTGGCAATTTTCTTGGCCGAGAGACCGCTATCGATGAGCTGGATGATGCTGTTTCTCTTAGGATGCTGTTTCTCTTAGGAAATTTTCTTCATGGCTTCTCCTCGATTCGAACCAATGACCTTTTGCTTGGGAATCAATCTAATAACACTGAGCTATTAGGGAATGTGGGAACAGGTTGTAATTTATAGTATACAAGAGTAAAACGACTGTTCCATCACCGGGAGCAAAACAGTAACAATGCAGTTACATGACAACAATGAGCATATGCTACATAGTTACAAGTTAAATTTATGTATGAGATAACTAAGATGATTGTCTATAAAATGATTGTAGTCACGTGTTTAAAGCTGTAATGGATGGTGAGATATGGAGAATGAAAATCAAAAGTTCAAAACATTAGTACTCTTTTGCTTGGCACCGTAAATGTATAAAATTCTGGTTTTGAATGTTAATCCCAGTCTCCAGAGCAACAGCGGCAGGGGACAGGTGGGTAAGTATAAATTTTTTTCCCTCAGTCTCTCCCTATTTCAAGTGAATTTTCTTCCACTGGACAACCCCTTTTAAGTAATCAATAAACTATTTGAAAAAAACGACATGCCATTTTACATGATACATCCCCTTTCACTGTCCTCTCCTCACGCAAATAAATCACATTTGCCACTTTAAAATGCTTCGACCAAGCCTTAAAATGGGTTGTCTTATGCACAATTTTACACATGTAAATTTATAAAATTCTTGTTTTGAATGTTAATCTCAGTCCTTTTATTCTTCTAGGTAACAACACAACAGTTATGGGAGAACTTGGCGGGAAATTCCAAACATCTTGGGAGAAGCATCCACCTGTATCCTGTGATATAGATCTGCTCAAATCCTCCTATCTCTTCATGTTATCCAGACTGGATGATGCTGAGTTGTTGACTTCTTGCTTATACTAACGATAGCTCTTAGACATGTGTCTAGTTGTTGTCCTGCTGCAGAATAAATTTCGAGTCAATTAATGTGCAATGAGCCATCGGCCAGACGCTATCTCCCAACTAATGTGCATGAAAGTCTGAACTGTACAGACCTATAAGGAGGCGAAATGAGCAATTGGTGTAATCACTACTAACAGCAAGTACTTATAAAGAAGAAGAATATTGTTTGTGGACTATAAAATAAATAGTTGAAATTACAAAGGATGTATCAAGTCTGTTATGTTGATGGTATGGGCTATAAGAAGATTGCTAACATCCTGAAATTGAGTTGCAGCACTGTGGTCAAGACCATACAGCAGTTTAAAAAGACAGGTTTCACTCAGAACAGGCTTCGCCATGGTTGACCAAAGAAGTTGAGTGCACATGCATATCCCGAGATTGTCTTATCAAAATAGACATATGAGTGTTGCCAGCATTGCTGCAGAGCTCAATGGGGTGTGGGATTCAGCCTGCTAGTTCTCGGACCACACACCGCACATTGCATCAAATTGGTCTGCATGGTTGTCATCTGAAAAGGAAGCCTCTTCTAAAAATAATGCACAAAAAAGCCTGCAAACATTTTGCTGAAGACAAGCAGACTAAGGACATAGATTACTTGAACCATGTCCTGTGGTCTGATGAGACCAAGGTAAACTTATTGATGATGATGTCAGCGTATAGTGGTGGTAATCAGGTGAGGAGTATAAAGACGTGTGTCTTGCCTCCAGTCAAGCATGGTGGTGGGGGGGAGTTTCATGGTTTGGGGCTGCATGAGTACTGCCGGCTCTGGGGAGCTACAGTTAATTGAGGGAGCCATGAATGCCAACTTGTATTGTGACAGACTGGAGCAGAGCATGATCCCTTCCCTTCGAAAACTGGGCCGCAGTACAGTATTCCAACATGATAACAACCTCAAATACACCTCCAAGATGACCACTGCCTTGCTAAAGAAAATGAGGATAAAGATGCTGGACTGGACAAGCTTTTCTCCAGACCTAAACCCTATTGAGCAACTGTGGCTTTTACTAGGAAAACTGTTGTAATCCAGCACTCGTACACGCAGGATGTTAGAAAAAAATGAAGAAGGTTTCTCTCTTTATTGAAGAAAAGAACTATAAAATCATGGTAATAAAACATCCAAAACACCACCAAGTTGAACAGCGTTTCAGGCTTATCCCTTCAGTCCTTGAGTCGTAACATGTTATGACTAAGGGTTGAAGGATAAGCCTGAAACCGCGTCAACTTTGTGTGTATTTGATGTTTTACCATGATTTTTAAGTTCTTTTCTTCAAAAAGAGTGAACCTTCTTCATTTTTCTAACATCCTGCGTGTACGAGTGCTGGATTACAACAGTTTTCTTTGTATTCACCATTTCATCTTCAGCCGGATGATTTCCATTGCACCGTGCCCTGAACAGGAGAATTCCACGTACCCTGCTTTTCTCCGAAGTATCTGGTGAGCTGGTGTCACCTTATTCTATCACATGTGCTTTTACTAGGCTGCAGAAGAAGCCAGGACTGTAGCTATAGCAACCAGTGCTGGCCAGCCACCTATCAGGATAGACTAGAACAGTTCTGTAGCTATAGCGACCTGAAGAGCTGATGCAGCCCATAGGGGTAACTAGGAATTGTAGGAACTGTAATTGGACACATATTGCAAAGTGAACTTGTTTTTTCAAGATCTTAACAATAAAAAGAAATCCAGTGATACCAACACCTTTTAAGGCAGTGCTGGAAAATAATGGTAGCCACACAAAATTTTGACACTTTGGCACAATTTTTCATTGTCACTTAGGCATTTACTCACTTTTTTTGCTCAGCGTTAGACATTGATGTCTGTGAGTTATTTATGAGGCACACCAAATTTACACTTGTGATACAAACAAGCTGTACGCTGACTACTTTACATTGTATCAATGTGATATATCGTCTGTGTCATCCCATGAAAATATATAATAAAATATTGACAAAAAAGCTAGGGGTGTACTCACTTTTGTGAGATACTGTATATGTATACTAGGTACCATAATTTTTATAGCACTACTCTCATGACGGTGAGGTTACATTTCACTCAAATTCTTCCAAAAAAAGTCAAAAAAATGTATTAAAAGGTTCCAGAAGTTATTAATCTGTGCATCTACTTTCTTACTTTCTACATACTACTGTAGGCTACATTTGAAGCAGTTTTTGTTATTTATGAGCTACGTCTCAGATCATCTTTTTCTGGTTCTAAATTTTAGATGTAGCAACAGCATAAGCGTGTGCTGGAATATTCCTTAAAGGAAATGTTATGTTTTCCACTGACAATCCATTTTTTTCTTGCAGCATTCATATTTCCTGTTTTTCCAGCACTTTATCTCCGGTATGTTCATTCTGATACAATGCCACCACAGATCAGCAAAAAGACTCCCTTCCAGAACATGTTGGGAGTGACTACTAGTCATTTGTCTGTCCACAGTTTATAAACTACATCTGCCTTACTGTATGTTCCTGTTTTCCTCACTGTAAATCAGCCTTGTTTTATGCCCGGCTGGATGTTTTTTGAGAAAACACACATGGAAATAGAGCGTTGACAAAGATCTTGAGAAAAATGTATTCAAAATAAATTCAAATTCAAACTCCTACCCACATAGTAGGATCTATTCTGAGATCAGCGCTTCCAAATGATCAAGTATGAAATAAGCTAGACGAGGATGGAATGTAGGGGAATTCATAATAATCTTGGGTGCTTTTCAGCTAACATGTAGCTACAGTACCAGCTAAATAACAGGTATGATTGTTTCCTAGTCGCAGCTATACACTTTATAAATATGCATATCATTGGTTGTCAAAGAAATATAAATGGTTATTGTGGAGTTCAGGCAGCAGGGCACTGATAACATACTAATAGCTTATGAGTAGGTGGAAACTGGTGACATACAGAATATATGCAATGCTTATAACCAAAGACAGAAAGTCTTTTGTATAGTATTAACCACTGAAGTGAACGACCTTCTTTAACAGAAGAAAACACCCTTGAAATATCAGTCTGCCCTCTTTTTGCTTGTACATTCATATTGCAATGTATGCAAACAATGTACACAATGCAGTACAGTCCAACCTACACATTCTCCCACCGATTACTCATTTCAACGTTTCAGTTTGTTTTCTATAGTATTTCTATGTTAAGCCTCAGTTTTAATGACATTTAAAGGGGTTGTCTAGTGGAAAAAAGTGGGCTTCCTGCAGTTCTGCTTCAGCTGTTACACGATAGGATGCTTAAAGGGGATTTGCCACCAGACCAAGTACTGACCTCCGTTCAGTATGAGAGCAAGATGTCAACAAATCATGCTGAGTCATGAAGCTGCAGTGGAGAGAGGGAGAGGTGAGAGGGGAGTGAGGAATCCAAAGGGAGCGTCTCAAAACTTAAGTGAACTAATAAACAGTACAACAGTGGATTCATATACAGCAAGCACAGAGCCTCAGACGGCACTTTTCAGGAGAAACCTTATCTGCTAAGCAGCTTTTTGTAATGTAAAAAATCACGAGCTGACAGAGACAGTGCACACAGACACACACAGCAGAGCACAGAGCCTGCATAACGGATTCCTGTGACATGTTCACTCAAAATAATCAAACTAAACTTGTGAATTCTGTATACAAAAGAGAACACCTATTCTAAACAGCAGATTGAAAGCTTCTTCATCAGAAAAAGCAGGGATCTATAACACTACAGCTAGTTATTCTGTATACAAAAGAAAAAAATATTGCTACCGGTGCCTTAAAAGACCATTCATTCTGCCTGTCATCAGATAAGAAGTTGATTCACACAGCACGGCCTTTCAGCTCCTGACTAGGGGATGCTTTGTGGTAACCAAGGGGGGGGGGGTTGAGAAATGCTGTAGCTCTCAGAGTTTTCACTTTTTTTAATCACATATATTTAGAAAAGTGATTAAATACCCCTTTTGGAGGTTCCCACGTCAACATTACATGGTGGCAAAACCCCTTTAAGGCCATGTTCACACGGCTTATTTGGGGACGTATTTCAGCCCGTAATTCACTGTGTACTGTGCAAATTACGGGCTGAAATACGTCCCAGTCATTACGGTAATCCACAGTTCTCATAGAAAATATAGGATTACGTTCCTCTTCCTTCTCGGCGCGGGGGAAGATAAGTTACATGTCATTTACTAGCGGAGTATACGCGCCGCTAGTAATGATAGTCTATGGACCGGCGAGGTGCTGGCCCCACCGCTCCTGCCCCACCCCTGTCCACATGGCGTAATTGCGGGGCGTAATTAAGCCATGTGAACATAGCCTAATAGTTTTCTGTGTCTACACACAATGGAAACAGCTTTGTGTACCGCCCAGGAGATCAAGTCACTGAAGGGGTGTGGTTTTGGCAGAGCAGTCTTTGAAACCAAGTCCTCCCAAGTCTTGAGCTTGGGATGGAAGGAAATAGACAAATCAGAGCAAAGGGTCCTGGGGCTTGTAGCTATACAGGGCTAAGGGAAACAGCTTACAAACAGAAAATCCTACTGCAGGGAAGGGAGGCTACATACAATGCAGGCAGGCTTGAACTGGCCCACAGGGGAATAAGGGAAACCCCCAGTGGGCCCCTGAGCGTGGTAGACCTGGAGCTGTTTTGTAATTGTATATACATCCCCAATAGAGGCTAGAAGATATAGAAAGAGAGACAAAAAGCAAGAGACAGAGTATAGGAGGCATGTATAGAGAGGGCGAATTGATTCTAAGAAGTGGAATTCGTTTAGAAATTTCAGGAAAACTTGGGTTTTCTGAATGAAGTCGAAGTTTGGGGGACTTCGGGGTGAACGAAGTGTGCTTTTGATTGATAAAATGGCGCGATGCACATGGCACTACATGGGGCAAAGCACTCTGGAGGAAGAAGGGGCATAGCCTGCATGCATGTGCAGAGATGAAGCCAATCAGAGACCGGCGGATTCTGTGACATCACCGCACTTTATAAGTACGGCGCGACGCTGGGAGCTCAACGCTCTCACTGTACTGATTAGGGAAGGTGCTGCCGCGCTGATTGTTACTGAAGAAACTGATTTTTATACAGCGATTTTTTGTGGGGTGTCTCAGCTTGTCTAGAGACTGCTTCTCTTAAACATTCTATTCTGATTTTTGGTGTATTGGATCTGAAGTCCAGTGTGCGTCCACTGCGCTGCATAAAATTTTAATGCTATCTGACTCACAGAAATTTGAATATCCAAGGGGCATCTAACCCAGTTCTGTTGTATTCATTTAAAGAAACAGGGTTTTTTACAATACAAATACCACTTCTTTTTTGGCCTGGCTCAAATTCTTTTGCGCAATTTACATCCAGGGGTTAATTTAAAGCGTTGTTTTTCTGCTGTGGGTGACTCCAAAAACACTTTTTCCCCGCCAAAAATTACAATTTTCCTGTACCAAAAATTCACAAGCAAAGGTTAATTAAAATTTTTTCTCTTGTTGTGTGGGCGTAGAAACACGCAATTGTAACACGCTACAAAGTAGTGTTTCTGGTTGCTCAATTCTTTTGCGCAATTAAAATCCAGGGGTAAATTAAGCGTTATTTTTCTGTTTGGGGGTGACAAAATAGAACCGTCTTTTTCACCCCAAAAATTAAAAATTTTTCCCTGTACCATAATTCACAAGAAAGGTTAATTACAATTTTTTCTCTTGTTGTGTAGCGTTAAAAACACGCAATTGTAACACTCTACAAAGCTACTAGTTTCTGGTGGCTCAATTTTTTTTGCGCAATTTACATCCAGGGGTTAATTAAGGTTGTTTTTCTGCTTGTGGTGACAAAAATAAACCTTTCTTTTTCACCGCCAAAAATTACAATTTTCCTTTTACCATTAATTCATAAGCAAAGGTTAATTACAATTTTTTCTCTTGTTGTGTAGCGTAGAAAACACGCAATTGTAACACGCTACAAAGCTAGTAGTTTTGGTTGCTCAATTCTTTTGCGCAATTTACATCCAGGGGTTAATTAAAACGTTGTTTGCAGTTGTACTCAGTAAAAAACTTTGTTTTTCACCGCACAGAAGAAATTCTGTAGCATAATTCATATCCGAAGGTTAATTAAGCTGTTTGTGCTTTTATATTCAGTAAATTACACAGTTTTTGAATGGCACATACAAGTCAATTTCTCCTGCCCATTTCTGGAGCGCAATTTATATCCAAGGTTACCCAATCTTCTTTAGTGGGTTCATTTGGAGTCAAAAACAGGGTGTGTATTTATCATATACAGATATCTTCATCAAACAGTTTTCTGTACATTTTAGAACAAACAGTATGTCAGACAGAGAGGTGGCAGGCTCTTCGCCTGGCAAGTGGCAGGGCACAAACATTCCTGGAGCAGGTCGCAGCACAGCAAGGGGACGTCGCAGCAGGGGTCACTCGGGAGGCCACAACTGCCACTGTCATCTAGGGGCCCGGGTGTACTGACTAGCAACCCAATGGTTCTTGATTGGTTGACTAGGTCACCACTTCCTCCAGATGACATCTGACAACCCCAGCCAAGAGTCGGTGGGAACGTCAGACACAACCCTTAGTTGGCATGGCCGGGAGCGGGTCAGGGGGCCCTCCCTGTCCTCAAACCCCCCTCTGTCCCATCGGTTCCCTGCCAGAGATCTACTATGTGGTCTGGGCTCAGCGCCACTATATAGCGAGGATGAACAATTTGAGGAGGGCAGTCAGCAGCTACTTGGCAGTGAAGAAATGGGCCAATATCCCCTTGCTTCTTGCAGTAGGCGGCAAAGTATAGATGTTGAGAGTGGCATGGGAGGTCATGTTGTGAGGGGTCACCCTCTGCATACCAAGACCGGTGATGAGGACAGCATTTGGGACAATGAAAACAAATGATGATGATTGAAGCCGACCGCACTTGGGAGCCGGGTGAGGCAAGGGCTTCATCATCGTCAGGAGAAGAAGGGGCGTCAGCTTGCGCGTCGGAAGCGGCGCAGCCAGCAAGTGGGTCGTGTGGCCGTGAGTCAGCAGGATAGCAGCAGTGTGGGTCGGGCAAGCGGCCAGGGGGGTAAAAAACCCACTTCGCTGGCCCAAGAAAGTAGCGGCACAGGGGCTCAGCGAGGCAGCACCCGGGCAGTAGTCACTCGTGCGGAGGGCGTTGGCGGTAAAATCCGATACTCGGCGGTTGTGGCAGTTCTTTGCTAAGACCCCGGAGGAGCCGAATATGGTATATTGTAGAATCTGTAAGCGAAAGTGAAGCGTGGCCAGGGAGCTAACGTTGGCACCAGGGCCCCTGCGTCAACACATGCAGGGGTCACCATCCGCTGGCTGGGAGAACGTGGCTCAGATGTGGTGGTCCATCTGCCGCCGCGCAACAGCTGCTAGCAGCAGCGCCCAGTGGCACGCATGCCTTTTCAGCCAGTCAAAGCTCCACCACCTCTGCAAAAGGGAGCTGTTTCTCTTTGACATCATCTCCGGCCCATATGCTCCTGCTCCTCGCTACTCATGGCGCCAGCAGTCGTTCAGCGAGGGCAATTGCAAAGAGACAACAGTATGCGTCCAACCAAAACCCAAGGTGCAGCAGCTGCCGTTTCTCCTGTCCAAGTTTTTGGTACTTGCAGTCCTCCCTTTCCAAAAGGTGGACTCTGCACCATTCAGAGAACTAATGGCTTGTGCGAGCCGAGATGGAGAGTTCCAAGCCGTAATTTCTTTTCCAAAAAGGCTTTGTACCAGCACTTCATAAATATGTACAACAGAAAGTGCGCCAGTCCTTGAGCTTATCGGTTTGTTCAAGGTGCATGGGAGTGCGGACGTCTGGAGCTGTAACTACGGTCAGGGCAGTACATGTCCTTTTCGCCCACTGGGTGAATGTGCTTCCGGCCCAGGCACACCCAAACAACGCCGCTTTCTCCTTCACGTTTTCAAACTGTGGCTCCGCGCCAATGTCCGCCTCCTCCCTCCTCCCCAAACCCCACAATCTCAGCCTCCACAAGTACTGCTCCATCATACCACATGTGTAGGGCACAGCGGTGTCCCCGCAGTTCTACACCTGGCTTGCCTCGGCGAACGAAGTCAAAACAGGGGGGAACTGCTCCGCGTCATGCAGCAAAAAATCGATGTGTGGCTTTCTCCGTGCCAACTGCAAATCGGGAACCATGGTGACGGACAATGGGTGGAACATGGTGTCCGCGCTGCACCGAGGAGGGACGGTCCATGCGCCATGCATGGCGCACGTGTTCAATCTGGTTGTGATAAGGTTCCTGAAGTCTTCCAACCGATCTTCAAACATTCTGGGAAAATGGCCAGGAAATGTGCATGCACTTTATCCATTCGTACAAAAACAGGAACACCCTCTCGAGTTGCAGCGGCAGAACGGCCTCCCAACACATCTGATATGCGATGTTTCCACCGTTGGAATTCCAGCCTGCACATTTTTGGACCGACTGTATGACAGAGAAAGGCCATAACATTTTTTTATGATCAGGCAGACAGGGAAATTTCTCCCCCGTGTAACTTTGATGTCAGCCAGTGGGAGCTCATGGTGAACCTGCCGTTTTTTGAGGCCATTCGAGGAGGCCACGTTATTTGTCAGTCGCCAGGACTACGGGATAAATAACGTCATTCCACTGCTTCATGTCCTGGAACAGATGCTGAAAATTGTCTGGCAGGGGACTGGGAAAGTGGGGACTACATCTCGTGGCCACAGAGTCCCGGTGGGGACTGAAATGGAGGAGGAGGAGGAAAATTGGAAGCAGAAGCAATTGTCTGGTGAAATGAGTGGATTTTCTACCCGGTGACAAGAGAGGAGGAGCAGGAGCAGTGGAGGGGTGGATGGAGATGAGGAAGACGAGGCAGATGACCCCCAAGCACCGTGGCAGTATACAGTGGAAATGGAGGCAGGGAGCCCCTCGGAGGGCACTTGTGCGATGGCCCGCAGCATGGGTTATTTGCCTTGCTAGTGACAGCCGAATTAGTCAGCATCCCGGGAGAGGGATGACTTCTGGCTCTCCACCCTATGGGACCCTCGCTACCGGTCCAAATGGGGAGCCGGTGTCCCAGCGATGGAGAGGGACGACACACTCAAATACTCTAGGGAAATCCTCCGTAATCAGTTGGCCGCTGCCTATGTGCGGCATCGTCCCTCCCCTTTACAGGTCTGACGGGGGTTCTTCAGCGCTCACATACTACTGCCGCGGCTGCCCGGGGGAAGGTGGGGGGGTAGGAGCAGTACCAGCTCCATCAGCAGTAACCTAAGTCTGGAGTCACTGATGAGCAGCTTTCCTTCACCCGCCTAGTGAGGAGGGTAGTCGCCAGCAGCAGCAGCAGGACCTGGGCGGTTTCCCCGAACCAACAGGTGGTGGGCCCACTTGGACAGCACTCTGCCACCCCAGTTAGAAGATCCCTGGACTACTGGGCAGCCAAATGGAGTGTGGCCGCAACTTGCCGAGTTTGCAGTGGAGAGAAGTGTCCTGCCCGGCCAGTAGTGTGGCATCAGTGCGGGGGTTCAGGTTGCGGCAGGGGCCATCGTTACCCCCAAGGAGAACCCGTTTTTCCACGGGAAATGTGGAAAGACTGACCTTTGTCAAGATGAATCAGGCGTGGATCGGCCAGGATTTCCACACACCAATGCCTTAGGCGTCAGACTCATCAGCCATGACGCCTCACCCCAAAATGTGAGAAATGAGTCTGGGTTCAAACTACCCTGCCCTCCAGCCTTAATTCTGATGCCGCCACCCGCCCGATGCCACACATCTGCTGACGTTTTCTCCATCTGCCACCAACCATCTTTACCGGGACTGGTATTGCCACCCAAACCCCCACACTCTGTTTATTGTGCCACTGTCTGACCTCATGCTGCTGCTGTGGCTGCTGCCGTGACCTCCACACTGTGTCATTGTCCCACTCTGTGGCCTACTCCTGTTTTTGCCACCTCCAGAATGTCATTGTGCCCTGTTAACCTCATTTCTGCTGCTTTTGGCTGATGCCGGACTTAACACACTCTGTTTATTGTGCCACTGTCTGACCTCATGCTGCTGCTGCCGTGACCTCCCACACTGTGTCATTGTGCCACTCTGTGCCCCATTCCTGTTTTTTGGGCCACCTCCAGAATGGGCATTGTGCCACTGTCTGAACTCATGTTGCTTTTGGGCTCTGCGCCGTCACCTCCCACACTCTGTCACTAATTTTTGCCACCTGAGCTCTTTTGCTTGTTTTTTTCCAGCTTTCTCTGGCATGCTTTATTCAGGCAACATTCCCGCTTCAGTTTTTGGTCAGTTTTTGCCCTCTTAAGTGCCCAGGGAATTTTATGTGAAGCGGATTCTAAGAGCCGGCGGCAGTCTGTGCGTGGTCATACTAAAACACAACATGTATGGGAAGACCAAGCCAAGCTCCCTCTGCATATTTAAGCAGGCACAACATTCTACAGCACCCTGCAGGTCTGTGCAGTTTGGAAATAGCTGTTTTTTTAACGTGATTCGTGCCAAAGTAATTCGGAACGAAGTTATTTTTTGCCGAGAAATTCAGCGAAGTGAACGAAACGAATTTCGGGAAATTCGCCCATCTCTAGGCATGTACAATCATTTACAGTAGCTGTAGTGTGGACCCCTAAAATAAACTCCACCGGTGGGTCCAGAAACAGTTCAACTGGTGGGCTCCTAGAATCAACTCCACCTGTGGGCCCTAAGTACCCTAATATATATTAGTACATAAAACCTATAAATTATTAGTACATAAAATCTATGTTACCTATAAATTAGTACATAAAACATGGGAAATAAAGAATCAGGCAAGCAATTTGAAAGGTTTTCATTTTGGTTTACCAGGCAACTCCTTTAAGGGCTTGTTCAGAGACCCGAAAAAAAGAAAAATCTTACATGGTGTCATTCATTTCCATGTGATGCTTTCTGTGCTAATCCATGGCTTTCCTGTGCTATACATAGCCTGCCTTCTCTGCAGCCCTGTAAGTCTTTCTTGAAAGTTGTTCCTTTTGCCTAATAAAGCTACATTCCCCAGGATCCTTTGATGTCCTTGACTATCTTTCTCCCTTCCAGCCTTTGTGTCCAGACACATCCCATTGTTTCCTAATTCATGAAGAAACCCTTGCAAGTTGAGACCAAAAGGTTGTGGTATCAAAGACTTTGTCCACTGATCCCCTCCTAACCATTTAAAGTACAGGTCAGCTGCCCATACCAGTGTGCTTATTTGGTCCTGGTTGTTTTGTATAGGTGCTGAAGCACAGCGTCTCATATATTAGCTATTTCTATATATATATTATGCTATTTAATTCAGAAAGTCAATACCAATTGAACTCAATTAGCAAATGTGTTTCAGATGGAAATAGGCAGTAGGGTTTACAGAGCAGTTGTTTTAGACGCACATCTGTTAGCATTTTGGCGATGAGCTGCTGCATTGTAGAGCATTGGTCCGTCCTTGCACACCTTCTTAGCCAACTTTCTCCTCTTACATCAATATCACCTGGTGCTCTGCAGTTTCTACAACACTTGTTCGCAGTGGTGCCTTTTTCCCACTCACAATACACTTTCAACTAAGCAGCATGTGAACACTTTGCAAAATGTACAGTTTTAGAAATACTGCCACCCTTGGCCTGAAAGCCAATAATCATCCCTTTGGACAACTCTGATAACTCGTCACTTTTACCCATGACAGCAAAAAAGAATATGTGTGCAGATCACACACCTTATATGAGCACCAAGTCAGCTCACAACAAGTGACTTCCTCCATTAACTACGCACTGCTGCCGTCGAAAGGAGGAAGTGGTCATAATAATGTGACTGTGTATATATTCTCCTGTATCCCAGTCTAGTACATCCCTAGGGGATATAGTAAATGGTAGGAATGCAAACAATATTCCACTGGGATCCCTACGTTTCTTTTTCCAGACATTTCACATATGGGGGAATTCTGGTGATTAATTTTTAATAGGAATCTGGATCTACTTAGAATACCAACACAAAGTTCCACATAGAAAGCTGCACCTAACATTGTTACCTGTAAAGAGATGATGTGGGAAACTAGCATATGGTTTGAATTTAAATACTGTGAGAACTACAGTTTCGCACAAAAGTGAGTACACCCCTCACATGTTTGTAAATATTGTATTTTCATGTGACAACACTGAAGATATGACATTTTGATACAATGGGAAGTAGTGTACAGTTTGTATAACAGTATAAATTCTGTGTGCTCTCAAAATAGCTCAACACACAGCAAACAATTTCTAAACCACTGGCCACAAAAGGGAGTACACCCCTAAGTGAAAATGGACAAATTGTGCCCAATATTACCAGTGATACATAACCTTCTATATCCTGCACAGTGAATGACATAAAAAAAATGCCCAGTGCCAAAATTGCATTTTTTCTTGGTCGTTGCCTCACCAAACTTTAGAATAAAGGTATCAGAAAATGTTAATAACCCAAAAACCTCCGAAGTGAAAAAAATAGAAGGAATAGAATCAAAATATATATCCCAAGAAGAACAATTCCTTTAAAATATAACCTTTAATCAAGATGCATTAAAAGACCATAAGTACAGAGTACCTGGTACGCAGAAAAAACTTTTTCATGTTAGGCTGGTGTGCCTGATCATGATGTGAAAGCTAGTGTGCTCCCTGGTGGAAACTCCTTTAGTATGGAGTAAACAGTGTCCCACTGTACTCTATCTATCCTTTGCTGGGTATCTGGAGCATGGTAATTAGTGGTTTAGCAATCCTTGCTTCTTTAACCCCATTGATAAGCCCCTGAAATTGGGACGAAACGCTGCGTCTGGGGATTCTTTTGCTGTTTTTCTTAGGGATTACTGTGCTTACACTACGTTATAGTACTTTTATCCCTGACTCAATGGCTATAACCAGCTAATGTTTTCTTCCTTAAAAATTATTATGCAGATACAACTATTGCACTACCTATAGGCTGTGTCATTTTTTCACTTGTATCTATACCCACCTGGTCTTCTTTCATACCCTATTTGTGTTGGAGGCTTGAATGCTAACCCTTCAGATATATAAGGATTCAGGGTATTTTTTGATAGGGACCACTAGTGCCTAAATATTACAGGGTCGCCCTTTTCGGGGCGGGTTCTCTGTATTAGGCAGGGTCTAGGTACTGTGATAGGGACGTGATAGGTTAAGCTCCTTTAATGCCTAATTGGCTAGTTGTCCCCCATTAGCTTTACACCCATAACGGGTGTTCTCACTATGGTTATTGTTATGGTCTTTTTAACGCATCTTGATTAAAGGTTATATTTTAAAGGAATTGTTCTTCTTGGGATCTATATCAGAAAATGTTACCAATGAAAATCACACTTCAGTCCACAAAACAATCCGCATACTGGTGCATAGATGGAAAAAAAGGTTATTGGTCTCAAAAAAGGGGTCTGCAAATTAACCCCTTACCGACATTTGCCGTACTCATATGGCAATGTCGGGTAGGGGTTCCCGCAAATTGCCGTATGAGTACGTCATGGCGATCTTGCGTGCTCACAGGCGGAGCGCGCAAGATCGCGGCATCATGCCGCATCATACCGCTGGCATCATGCCGCATCCCCCACGGCCGGAGTGAGCTCCGGCCGCGGGGCATTAACCCCTCGATGTTGCGACATAGTGGACGCGACATCGCAGCTGTGGGCAGCAGGAGTGACTCCTGCTGCCCGCGATCCTGGCGCAGTAACGGCGCTCAGCACCGCTACTGATCTCCTACCAGACAGCCCGGACGCTGAATGACAGCATCTGGGTTGTCTGGTGACGGTTACGATGCCCACAATGCATTGTGGGCAGCGTGACTGACAGTTGCAATGGAGACCAGTACACAGCCATAAGCAGTGTGCGGTCGTTTATGCAATTCCCCTCTGGGAAAAAGTGAAATAAGTATATAAAAGTAAAAAAAAAAGTGTAAAAAAGTAAAAAAAACAAACACAAAAAATAAAATAAAAGTAAAAGTAAAAAGTCATTAAAAACTCATATCAACATCAAATTAGTTCCAATTAAAACGTCAGTTCATCCTGCAAAAACAAAGTCCTTACACAGCTCTGTATATGGGAAAATTAAAAAGTTATGGCTATTAGAAGATAGCGATGCATAAATATTGTTTTAAACAATAAAAACACTTTAAAAAAAAAATTGTGCTTCCAAATAAAAAAACTATATAAATTGAGTATCATCGTAATCGTCTCAACCCACAGAGTAAAACTAACTTGTCACGGATACTACACGGTGAACGCTATTAAAAATAAAAACCACTGCTAGGATTGCAGTATTTTCTTCACCCTGCCTTCCAAAAAACGGATTTAAAAGCGATCATAAAGTCTTGTCCCCCCAAAAATGATACCAATAAAAACGTCAACTCATCCCGCAAAACAAAAGTCCCTACACAGCTCCATAAACAGAAAAATAAAAAAGTTATGGCTCTCAGACTGCGGCGATGCAAAAACGTGTTTTCCTTTTCAAATAAAGTGTTTTTATTGTGTAAAAGCAGTAAAACATTAAAAAAAATACAAATTTGGTATCGCTGTAATCGTATCAACCTGCTGAGTAAAACTAGCATGTCATTTAAACCATACAGTGACCGCTGTAAAAAATAAAAAGGGGGGTGTTGAATCCAAAGGGGTGTTGAATCCAAAATGAGGCAACTTCTGGAAGGTTTTACCTGTTCTAGTACTTTGGGGGCTTTGCAGATGCGACATGGCCCCACCAATATCTGTGCTCCAAAAGCCAAATAACACTCCCTCCCTTGTACACCCTGCAATGCACCCAAACAGCAGTTTACACACACATGTAGGGTATTGCCAAACTTGGAAGAAATTGCGTAACACAATTTTGGGGCTTTTTTTCCAGGATTCCTTGTAAAAATTAAACATTTTCAGCTAAAATATATATTTTTTTATTTTTTGACTAACGATAAAAAATTTTGTGAAACACCTGTGGGGTCGATATACTCACTGCACCTCTGGATATATTCCGTAAGGGGTGTAGTTTCCAATATGGGGTCTTTCTAGGGGTATTTATTAAGTTTTGGAACCTTAGGGTTTCCGCAAACCTGAAATGGCACCTAAATAAAATTATTGAAAATGAGACCCCAGAGTCCGGTAGGTGCTTCTCCGACTCTGAGGCTTGTGGTTGAGCAAAATAGCGCACTAGGGCCACATATGGGATATCTCTGAAAACGTCAAAATATGGGGAATCAATATTAAGTTGCATTTCGCTAGTCACATCTACTGCGTTCCTGTGAATAATGAATAAAAATTGAAAATCTGCAAAAAAAGTGAAATTTAGAAATTTCACCTCCACATCGCTTTAATTTCTGTGAAGCACCTGTAGGGTCAACAAACTTCTTAAATGCTTTTTTAAATACTTTAAGGGGTGTAGTTTCTTAGATGGGGTCATTTATTGGGCTATCTAACATCCAGGCCCCTCAAAGCCATGTCAGAACTGGACTGGTCCCTAAAAAAATCTATTTTGCAAATTTTCTTGAAAATGTGAAAAATTACTACTATACGTCCAATTGTATCGGGCATTGACGGTATGGCTGATCCAGCTTGCAAATTTATCGATTATTATCTTAAGCCCCTGGTGGAATTGCTACCCTCCTTTGTACGTGATACGACAGATGTCCTTAAGCGGATCGACGGGATCTGCATCGAATCTGGTGTATATTTGGTTACGGCTGATGTCGAATCTTTATACACCAGTATTCGTCATGTCGATGGCTTAATGGCTGTTAATTTTTTTCTACAAAGGAGTGGTCTGGATAGAAAACTGTGCCAATTAATTTTGGACCTTTTGGAGTTTATCTTGACACACAACGTATTTGTATTTAAAGATAATTACTACGTGTAACAACAAGGGACCGCTATGGGGGCAGCATGCGCTCCGGGATACACCAACCTCTTTTTGGGATACTGGAAGCGTGGTATCTTCCATGAGGATATCATTGAATCAGCTGACCGGATTCAGTGTTGGCTGCGGTACATTGATGATGTGCTGTTTTTATGGCACAGCACAATGTCCCAGCTAGATGACTTCATGCGAAGTCTTAACAATAATGAACTCAACATTAAATTGACATTCAAGGCAGATCTGAGACAAATTGATTTTCTGGATATCTCGGTCTGTATTGATGATAACAACATGTTACAAACTGATGTCTATCGCAAAAGTACATCGGTTAACTCTTTGTTATATGCGATCTCCTTTCACAACCCTGCTACCATCAAAGCCATCCCCACAGGTCAATTCTTACGTATGAGACGAATATGTTCTCACAATTCAAATTTTTAAACACAAGCTGCAGATTTGAAACAACGGTTCCTGGAACGAGGCTATAGCAATAGAATGATAAAACATGCCTACTTCCGGGCCAGAAAGACCCCAAGAGACCAATTACTCCAACCTAAACCCTGGAACAAAAAAGCCGCTATCCAGACTAGATTTATCACCACATATAACCAACAATGGGCCAACTTACGCAAAATTCTGCATAAGCATTGGGATGTGTTAAAAACAGATCCGGTACTGGCCAAAGAAATCTCAGACCATCCATTACTGACAGCCCGAAGGGCACCTAATCTCGGGGATCAACTAGTCTCAAGCCATTATGTGGCAGAAAAACGTAACCCATTTTCCACTCGGGGACCAAAACGGGGTTTCTTTCCTTGCGGTAAATGTGTGGCATGCTGCAATATGATTCGCTCCAGTGCCTTCACATCTTCAGACAAATCACGTGAGTTCCAGATCTTGTACTACATTACGTGCAGTACAAAAAATGTAGTGTATATGGCACAATGTCTGTGTCAAAAAGTATATATTGGTATTACATCACGTGAACTCAAGATCCGTGTTCGTGAACATGTCCGCAACATCTCAGCGGCCAAAGACGTTGAGGACTTGTCCCAACTAAAAACACTTCCCAGGCATTTTTTGAGGTACCACGGATGTGACTCTAAATTACTTAAGGTGTGTGGCATTGATGTTGTACATCTTGGCATTAGAGGTGAAGATGTCATGAAGGCACTTGAACAAAGGGAGAAAAGGGGGTTTTAAAACTTTAAAACACTATGACGGCCTTGGTCTAAATTAAAAATTAAAATTCTCCCCCTTTTTGAAAAACCAAAGCAATATATTTTGAGAAGGGGGGCAGGTGGTTTTTGTAGCCGAGGGGAAGGTATTTTTCCCCTGGGTACTGTTATGTGGGCTTTTAGGAAGCCTATGGAACGAAGGTGTCACCGAGAGGCCTGGGTCGGTTTTGAAGGAGGCGACGTTTGGGGGTGCAGTAGCGCTTGTTATGACACAGTTTTAGTATGCGGTTCAATCCGTTTTAGTCTGGGTGGCTTTTTCCTGGAGTGGTAAAAGAGCGGGTGGGGGTGGTACTCCCCCCGGGTTTTGGGGTGGTATTAGGCCTATAAGCCGGGGCCTGCGGGGTTTGTGTTTGTTTTCCCTGTGGCCCTCTGTGCTAAGGGGGGGGAAACCCGCTGTGACCGTTGATGGAAAGACAGAGGGAAACGCTCTGTATGCTAGAGCTCACCCGAGCCAGCATTTTGTTTGTGTTTTTGGCCTAAAACCTTTTAAGGGGTTTTGGTTTTTTTTTTCCCCTGTAAATAAACCCAGGCGGCCTGGACTTGAATTTTACTCCGTGTCACTGTCTCGGTTTTTTTTGAAGCCTTGCTGGCCTACTGTTCTGACCTAACCCCCAATATGGTGTCTGGGATGCGGGCCCAAAAGACTTAAAGGGCATACACGTGTTTAAAGGACATTGGCTGCATGTGCAAAACCCTTGCTTGGGCAAAGACCGGGGAAAAGTATTGGAAAAGTGTTTTGTGAACCTATGTCGGGTTAAAGCTGCAGCAGGCAGCAAGCGGGAGACGACCAAGATGGAAAAACTTCTGGAAAACAGCTGTCCGGGCTAAAGCAGCCCCCAACTAATGACGGCAAACCCGAAAAAAGGTGCACGACGGGGCTATGGAGCCCAGGAGAAAAACAACGCCCTGCGATAGACAAACCCGCCTGCCCTTCAAGAGCAGCCTATAAAAACCCAGCTCCAAGAGCAAGCCCCTGGCGTGGGCAGAGTGTACAGGGGGGTCGCCAGTTCGATTTCCCCCCACCCGTGCGAGGGTTACAGTGTCCAGCAAAAGATGCGCTCACCGACGATGTTGAGGCCTCCCTCAGAGTTTTTTGAGGGGGGGGTTAGGGAGGGGAAGTTACCCTGCCCAGTGGGCTGAGGTAGTGGGCCTTTCTAACCGGGGACCCACGAAAGCTCTTTGATTTTTCAACTAGCAAGATGCCCAGGATTAGTTAAGTTAAGGCGAGTTCCTAGCACGCTTGGGGGGTCACCACCACTGTGCGGGCCCGTCGGGTTCATAATTGGACTTAAGGACCGGTCCCGGCCTCCCAGATGTACGACCTGATCCACCGGGGTAAAAGGAAGTGGCTACAGCCGCAGGAGTTACGCCACCCCAGATGGTTTTAGAAAAGGTGGTCCTCGCAAGTTTATCCCTGTTGCCTCCTGAGATCCAGGCTGGGTGGGAAAAGACGACCCCAAGGTGCAGAGACCTCGAAAACCTTGTTGAGGGTACGCGGCTACGGAGGACTTGTACAGGATTTCCCCCTGGAGCTCCAACCCCGGGAAAGAAAATCTTTCGGGGGGTTCCGGAAAGACTGCCCCATTCCCAGGGGGGGTGAGAGGTGTCCCAAAGGGTGGTAGCGCCAAGGGGGTCCAATGGAGGGGGGGAAACCCGAGGGCAGTGGCCCGGGGCAGAGTCTCGGGGGGGCCCGGGGCCGATTACTTTTTGGGCGTATCATGGACCTGGACATATGGCCGAAAAAGTCCCTAACCACAGAGCCCATGGAGTGTGACTCAGTTGGGCGAGGTCATGTTCGCCGACCGTTGTTCCGCAGGACTCCCTCAGAGACGGTCAGCACCTTTTGTAGATTAAGGTAAAAAGCTATCCCATAATGCTCTTTTGGACTCGGGGACCCTGGTCACCCTGGTGCATGCCAGCTTCATTGCCCCCATCCCTCCTGGCAAAAAAAAAAAAAAAAAAAAAAATAGGGGTGCTTTTTTCCCATGGGGACACCAAGGAGTATACTACCGGTGTAAAATAGGGGGCCCCCTTGGGGGGTCGCCCCCCATGAAGGGGGGGGTGGTTAGGTCTTTAATGCACACGCGAACCTGGGAAGGACTTCCCCTTATTCTGGACTTATGGCACCACCTGTAACGCAAAGGTTGAACGTAATATTGCTGTGTCTCCGGTTTCCCCGGGAAGCCCTTTGCCCCAGAGGCTTCAGTTCGGCGGGGGGGGGTAGGGGTGACCCCAGGAGTGGTGACAATTTTCCCCCTGAGTGCTAAGGTGGATGAGGCCCAGGAAGAGGAGCCTGCTATCCCTGACCGGGGGTTTCCCCCGTGATAATTTTGGGAACCCCCCCCCCCTTAAGACCACCTTAGGGAGCCGGGGGAAAACTTAAGGTGGTAAAGGGGGGACCCCAAAAACCAGGGGCCGTAAGAGTTTCCCCCACAGGGGCAGTCAACCAGGGCTGTTATATCAAGTCGGAAAAAATTTGGGGGGGGAGGTGTGGAACAGTGGTGGTACCCCAGCCGTATCAAGTGGTCAGGACCTTGCCCCCAAGCACGTGTGGGGGGGTCATTGGGAAACCCAAAAAAAAACAAGGAGCGCATCCTCAACTTTTTTTTTGGCCCGGGGATCCATTTTGAGGTTAAACGGTATGTGGGTCCTGGGAGTGTCAGTTAACAGCCCCCATGCTGCATTACCGTAGCCCCCCTTGTACCGTTCCCCATATAGAGGTCCCATTTGAAGGGGGGCCATGGATCTGGTTGGACCCTAGAAAAGTCCCCCAGGGGTCATCAATACTTTTGGTGGTGTTAGATTACGCCACCCGTTCCCCAGAGGCAGTTCCTTGCAAAATCCTCGTCCAAAGGTATTGAAAAGGAAAACTTTTTAGATTTTCCCCCGTACTGGTATCCAAAGGAAATCCTTACGGAAAGGAACCCCCTTTATGTAAAAAGTAAAAGGGTTATGAAACTTTTTTGTATTAAGCACTTGCGTACATCAGTATCCCACCACAGACGAGGGGCCTTTTGTTGAGAGTTTAAAACAAGACACTAAAAAATATGCTTAAGGAGTGGCAGTAAAGGAGGGGAAAGGGAAATGGGACTGTCTGGCTGTATTTAATTTTTTCTGTGCGTGAAGCCCCCACAGCGTCAACGGGGTTCTCCCCATTTGGTTGGTTTTGGGAAAGACGTCCTAGGGCCTTCTTGTATAGCCAAGGAATTGGGGGGAGCTGAGTCCCCCCCCTTACAAAAGTGTTATTGAGCAATCTCCTAATGAAGGCCCCGAATGCTGCGGTCATCCCCATTGGAGGGGAAATTACGCGGGAAAAAGCCCAAAGCAGGGTCTATACCGGCCCGCCAAGGGTGAGGAAACTTCAACCCCGGGGATGGGGGTATTAGTATTGGTCCCCACACTAGAAAGTGGTTTCCGGGGAAAAGGGCAGGGGCCCTTATGAAAAAATCGAAAAGGGGGGAGAGGAAAAATTAAAAAAGTGTCCAAACCGGTGACGAAAACCTGAAAAACTGTACCACGAAAACCAATTAACCCAATGGGGGGGATGGGAGACCCTGCTCCCGGTTTAAGCCACCCCCTGTAGTGGATTTCCCAAAAGTTTAAGCGGGGTGCCCAGAATTTATCCAAAAGTCCCCAGAAACAGGGGGGACCAGGGAGTTTGGCAAGCAAATTTGATATATTTTAGAAAATACGGACGTCCCCAAATGTCATTCAAAATGCATTGTAAACCCGGATCCAGGGGTTTTAAAAAGTTTCAATTGAAGTTTCCTCCCAGAGGCTCGCAACGAGTATATCGAGGGGAAGCCCCAGAAAAAAAAACCTGGGGGAAATTTGAGGAGTCCAAAGTGAGTTGGTCCAGCCCAATTGGCTAAATACCAAAACCCCCCAATACGCTTTTGCAATGACTTTCGAAAAGCTTAACGGTTTGTCAAAATTTACCCTTTAAAACCCCATGCCCCAGGGTAGAGGCTAAATTGAGAGGCTTGGTCATGCCCAGGTTTTTTTTCCACCCTTTTAGACCTAAACTAAAGGGGCTGGCAGGTTCCCCTTTAAAATATAGACAAAGAGAAGACAGCCCTTGCAACACCGGACGGCCCTGTACCAGTTTTAAAAATTTTGCTTTACCGTTTGGGTCGGTTGAAGGGGGGGAAGGGCCCCGACAGCTTAGGTGTCAGTAGGCTTTTTACTGAACCAGTATTAGTATGCGGTTCCAACCCGCTTAGTTGGGTGGTTTTTTCCTGGAGTGGTAAAAAGGCAGGGTGGGGGCCACTCCCACGCCCCGGTGAGGTGGTATTGGGCCTAAAAAACCTGGGCCTGCGGCTTGTGTTTGTTTCCCTGTGGACCTCTGTGCAAAGAGGGAAAACACGCTGTGACCGTCTGATGTGAAGACAGGGGAACGCTTGTATAGCTAGAGCTCAGCCGGCCAGCATTTTGTTTGTGTTTTTGGCCTGAATTTTAAAAGGCTTTGTTTTTTTGTTTTCTCTGTAAATAACCCAGGCGGCCTGGCTTGAATTTTACTCCCGTGCCATGTTTTGGTCTTTTAAACCCCTTTCTGCCTACCTGTTGTGCGAAACCCCCCCAAATATGTATTTTTACTTTTCTTTGCTCACCTCCAGCGGCAACCTCCGCCAGTTCCGCGGTTGTTCCAGCCTTACGGTTCCGGGCTTTGAGGTGGCCCAAGCTTCGGCGTCGCTCCATCTTTAAATTGAGGAGACCCCAAATTGCAGGGGGTTATCACCAATGTTCTTGACGTGGAGCTGAGGTGATCAGTTCCTGTTTAAACGTGCGAAGGTAGCTTTGTGGTTAGCCCTCTCCGGAAAGGCCCTGGATGGGTACACCCCTATGGGACGAAATGACCCGTGAGGGGATCCCGTCGTTCCTCAGTGAGTTCCGCGTGTGTTCGGGAACCAGCCCGTGCATCCTCCGCGAGACAGCCCCTCCTAAAAATAACCCGGGGGACCTGCTGTAGGAGATACGCGGTGCAATTCCGCACTTGGCTTCTGAACTGTTGGAAGGGCCGCTCTGTGTGCTACCTTCAAGAAAGGCCTCAAGCCGAGTTAAGGACGTCCAGGTTAGCGCCCGATCGACGTTTGCTTCATTTTAACGGGAAAGAGGGCTTCGCAAGAGGGGCCCCGGGTCAGCCCAAACCCCGCCGGGTTTTCCCCGCCTGGACCGGTGTTCCCCGGGGCCTCCCGCGCCCAAAGCCAACACCCCCCGACGAGCCCCCTGCAGAGATGGGCTTGCCTCTCTAGCAAGGTTGGGGCCCAGCGTCGGCAGAGGACCTGTGCCTTTTGTGGGAGCCCAGAGAAATTTTTGGAGGATTGTCCCCCAGTCCCAAAACCGGGGAAAATCCCGCATAGGATCTGTGGGAGAGGATTCCCAGGGCAACTCTTTTCCCCGCTGTTGATGCCCGGTGCAGGTGTATCAGAGACTGGGTTTTACGTTCCAAGTTCCCGGGGTTTCTGGACTCGGGCTCTGCCGGGGAAATTCTACCCAGTCCCCAGTGAAGCAGATGGTGTAGGTGGAACGCCTGGAAAAAACCGCTTGCCATTTTTATCCTCAGCGGGGTGTTTCTTAACGACACCATCCCGTTTGTCACCAAGCCACTGTCCCCTCCCGTGGGGGGCCCGATAGGAAGAAATCTCCCCTATTTTTGTTGCCTCGTCCCCTCGGCGTTCTCCTCGGAGCCTGGCTGCGACTCCCCTCCCTATCCTGGATGGTCTTGGAGGTGATTCGTTGGGGGCCCAATGTCGGGGGCGTTGTTGGGGGCCCTGCCCGGTTCTTCCCTGCTCTCGGCCACCCTTCAGGAGTAATTGCCGGGCGCCGCCCGTTTTGGGTTACGCCTATGTTCCTTTTGGGGAAATCCCAGAGTCTGCCCCGCATCGCCCTTTTGATTGCACCGATTGACTTTGGTCAGGTACCGTCCTCCCCGGGGCCCAGTTACCCACTGTCGGTGCCTAACCCAAAACCTTTTTGATACATCCAGGAGAATTCCGGGGAAAGGGGGTTCATCCGAAAAATCCTGTCTCCCGCTGGCGCGGGGTTCTTTTTCGTGAAAGAATGGCGGTACCTTGCGGCCCCGCATAGATACCGGGGCTTGAAAAAGATTTACGGTTAAAAAAACCGTTTCCCCTTTTCCCCAGACAAGAACTTTTTGATCCCCCGCGGGCGCCAAGTTTTCTTAAGTTTGGGTCTGAGAGGGGCCAAAAACTTGTTCCCAATTCGCAAGGGCGATGAATGGAAGGGCCTTCAACACCAGGGATGGGAAATTTGATACCTGGTGATGCCCCTTTGGTTTTGCAATGCTCCCCCCGTTTTCAGGAGCTCTGAATGTGTTTCGGGACCCCCCTCCCTCCCGCTGGTGGGGGCTACCTTGATGCATCCTGGTTTTTCTCTCCTGACCCCGAGACCCCCTGCAGCCAAGTTCGTCAAGCTAGGGAATTCCCTTCCCTCAGTTGTCTCCCGTTCCGGGGTACGTCATCTCTGACCAAGGCCCTACGGATGGGCCCAGCAAAAATGTTGCTGTGTTGCAGTGGCCACGCCCCGTGGGGGTGCGGGCCTATACAACGATTCTTGGGGTTCTGCAATACTGCGCCAGTTCATCCCCCATTCTTAGTGGTGGCCCCGATAGTAGCCCCCACAAGAAACAAGCCAATCCCCCGCAGTGGCGGGGGGTCGAGGCGGAGGAGGCATTTTGAAGCTCAAATCCCCCTTTCTTGGCCTCTATCCTGGCACGTGCGGATTCCGGAAACCTTCCCCTGGAGGTGGATGCCTCATCTGTGGGAGCCGGAGCATTTTTTACGCAAAAAAAAAAAGGGGCCCAGGGGGAAAATATAAGTGTGGGTTCTTCTCCCAAAATTTTCATTTGGCGAGAGTAATTAACGATTGGCGACCGGGGGCTATAGCATTAAAATTGGCCCTGGAGGAGTGGCGTTAATTTCTGGAGGGCGCTCGTTTTCCCACGTATCTACTGGACCACAAGAACCCCAAAATCGGGGACTCAGTTAAGTTCAGCGACTTTAAACCCCCCCGCCCGGTTTTGGTGGGCGCTTTTTCTCCCGGTTCGTTTTCTTCCCCTTCAGGCCAGCTGAGAGAATGTGACGATGACCCTCTCCCGGCCTCCGAAGTGGGGGGTGAAGATCTTTCCAGAAAAACATAATTCTCCAGAAGTTATCTGGCAGCCAGTGGACCTCCGGAAGGTCCCCCCGGGGAAAGGGTTATGTGCGTCTGCTTTGCAGACGTATCTTAAAATGGGGGGCATTCTCATTGGTGGCTGGTCATCCCGTCGCCGGGAAGAAACCTTCTACCTATATGCCGGGTGGTGGCCAGAGCTTGAAAAGGTGTTAGGACTTCGTTTCGTTTGTGACTCTGTGCCCCCCAACAAGGGGAAAATCACAAGCCGCGGCCTACTTCAGCCCTTCCCATTCCCACTCCACCTGGACCAACATTTTGTGGACTTCATAACGACCCTTTCCCCCGTCGTCTGGCAACACCTTATTTGGGTGATTACGGATCGCTTTTCCCAAAATGGGATTTTGTCCCGTTTCCGGCCTGCCCTCTGCCTCCCGCCTGGCTGAGTATTCTTCCCCCCATGTGTTTCGCTGATGGACTCCCTCACAAATTTTCTCAGACCGGGGAGTCCAATTTGTCCAAAGGGTTTTGTGCAGCCCCTGGCAACCAGTTAGGTGAAGCTTTTGACTTTCTTCCGCCTACCACCCGCAGACGAACGGCCAGGGGGGAGGGGTCAACCAAGTTTTTGGGGGGGTGTTACCTTCGCCATTTGTTTCGGCACGTCAAGACGTTGGTCCCAATTTACTGTCTTTGGGGGGAGTTTCTTATAACCCCCTTGAGTCCGAGTCCCCGGGGGGGCTTCCCCTTTTAAAATAGTGTATGGCCTGCATCCCCGCCCTCCTCTCCCTCTGGCAACCCCCTTGAGGTCCCGGCGGCGGACGACTGATTCAAGACATGAAAGGGCCCTCTGGTCCCAGACCCGTCGTCGTGCTCCGCGCTTCCGAGCGCTGAAGATCAAGCGGACAAAAGAAAATCCCTTTCCCCCGGTTTTTTCCCGGTGAAAGGGGTGGCTCTGTCTAATATGCCTCCCAAAAATGCCTTTCTTAAACTGGGACCCCGTTTCCTGGGACCCCTTTTAGGTATCAGCCGCATTTAACCCGGTGTATACAAAATCCGGCTCCCCCCCTACGATGAAAAAACCCCAACTCATTTCATGTTTCCCCTTTCTGAAACCCCTGGTTTTAATCGTTTTTTTCCCCCGAAGGCCCTTCCTCCTCGTCTGTGGCGATGCGCCAATGTCTTCGAGGTCAAGAAATTCTGGGGATGGGGAATAGGGGGGAAAAGGGTACTTCCTGGTGGACTGGAGGGGGTTTGGCCCGAAGAGAGGTCTTGGGAGCCGGAGGAGAAAATTTTTGAACCGCTCCCCATCCAGGTTTTTTCATTCCCGTAAAAAGAAGGGGGCCCAAGGGGGGGGGGGGAAGGGGCCCCAAGGTGGGGGGTACTGTCACAGACACCCTGGACCCCTGTCCGGGTCACAGGTGGCCCGGCCCCTGTCCCAGGGAGCCCCCTCCCCAGTCGGGTTCGGGTTCGTCTGCCGGGGGACCCCCCGGATTCACTTAACCGGTGCGGTCTGTTGTCTGGTCCGTCTCCCGACGCGTGGTCGCCCCTAGGGGCGTGGCGCGCCGGGAGTTTGAATTTTAAAAAGGGGCAGTGCGCCCGGGAATTGGGCATTGCCGGGCATGTTCCCATTTAGTCCGGCCTCTTCCTGCCGGCCTTCGCCGGATCCTTTGTGTTTAAATTCGTTGGTGAAAGCTTCCTAAGTGTTCCCGTTTGCCCTTGTTTGGGGGGACGACTGTCTGCCTAGTTTACCCACCCCGAACCAGAGCTGCCCGTCCCGACCTCCTGCTTTTTCTCCGTTATGAACCAGAGCCGCCTCCCTGACCTTGCCTGCCCACGACTAGGGGGCCGCCCGCCATCCTGTACCCGTTACCCTTGGCCGCCACCCCCCCCCCCCCCCGGGAAGCCCCGCCAGTGGTAGTGACCTGGTGGACTCCCGCCCAGCAAGACCTCCCGCTTTGGGCGGGCTCTGGTGAATCCCGGGGCCCACTTAGATTCCACTCCCTGGTGTGGGCTTACGCCATCGCCTGCGGTGGTCCAGTGGATCCACCTCCTGAACGTTACAACTGTATATTTATTATGATGCTCTAATTCGATATAATTTCACTACTATATTTTATATGTATATAATTGTGATGATTTTTTGTGCAATTATGTCTGGTTGTATGAACAAAATGTTGCTCTGACCCCATTTCCATATGTGGGCGAGTGATGTTACAATGATTTTGTGTTGCCAAAAAATAGTTGAGATTGTTTCCTCTATCAGCAATGCACCTCT